>JBBMHQ010072297.1:0-12797 GCA_037834295.1 Postelsia palmaeformis
AGACAGACAGACAGAAAGACAGACAGACAGACAGAAAGACAGACAGAAAGACAGACAGAAAGACAGACAGACAGAAAGGCAGACAGAAAGACAGACAGAAAGACAGACAGACAGAAAGACCGACAGACAGACCAACAGGCATATTTGCAATTACCGAAGCAGAGACTCAGTTTAACGAACTGACAACTGAAGCATACGACCTACTGTGGCCCGTGCTGCCGGGTGGGACCCGTGTAGGAAGCGCAATCCAACCCAGCACATGTTTCCTGTATGTTGGGTGATCTATACTCTTCACAGATCATGCACAACCTCTCACGGCGATAGATGAGGAACGAGACTATCTACAGTAACTAGATAGATAAATAGTGTCACCATCTACCTGTCCAAGGTGTGAAATGGTTCGGTTCAAAAGTGCACACAGTCTCTGCTACCGTGGCGAGGCTCTATGCTATTTCTAGACGCGTGCTACGATGAGGGAACAGCCAGCAATGCCGGTCCCTCTATCGTGCCGCTTGAGTAGTGCCCGTCGCCCGCTATAGTGCCTGTGGGATCGCTATGATATACCTAGACGCGGATTACAATAGGGGGGCAGTTGTGCCGGTTGCCCTCTATAATTTCGGTTGCCCGCGGCAGTGCCTGCGGAATCGCTACGTTATGTCTAAACGCGTGCTACAAGATGGGGGAACAGCAGGTAGTCCCGCTACGGTGCCGGTTGAGCAGTAATGCCACCTGCCGAGTGACATAGTGCCTGTGGAATCGCTTGCCGCAGATGCGAATAACGAGCGCAGCAGCGTGGCAAAGTGTAGGGAGGAGTAGTGCCGGCTGCCGCTACAGCAGTAGTGCCGGTGTTGTCGGCTGGAGCATGCATATATACCGGCATTATATATACAGGGGTGCCACTGCTGTACCGTAGCACGTCTTGGCGAAAACATTACTGGCTGGCTAGGCTCCTTTACTGAAGGGCTACTACGGCACCGGACATCGTCTGATATAAAACAATGCTATCGCCCTGTCCCTAAATTTATACTAGTTTTGACTTTTCCATCAAAACATGTACCAGGTATCGTATATACGCGTTCGGTGACAACCTGAATAGCATGCCTCCCCTGAGACCGTAGCAGTGGTCTCTGATTCCCAACTCTGAACCAAGAGATATCTCGTTTTAGGACCGTTTGGATTGAATAATTACGTCGATATGGTCATTGTAATTATAGACGAGAGTGCTATTTTTTCCATACCTAGGCAATGTGACTACTCGTCGGGTTGGCTCCTTCGTACTTCGTCCAAGGTGAGTTCTGGGTGAGGTATATAACTCGCTAATTGAGCAGCCTCAGGAAACAATCAGAAAAAGCTCAGAAAAGCTCAGAAAAAAACTCTAAAAATGGCGACGCTGCTCCTACCGCGGCACGCGTAAAAAACACCTGTGCGGCAGTCACAGCGTCAGCGAATCGAAAACGCACTATCAGCAAGCCAAAACGCAGCATCAGAAACCCAAGGCAGAAACACACAGGATCAGCCAACTAGTACACAAGCATCAGCCGAAAAACAAACATAGCAACAACATCCAGTGAAAACACAGCACCCGCCAGAAACGAGCACAAGCACCAGCCAATGAAAAAACAGCATGAGCCATCCATAAGAGAAAACACCGTGTCAGTGAAATAAACGCCGCATCAACGACGATAATAGTCAGAAGAACAAACGAACAAACAAACAAACAAACGAACAAACAAACGAACAAACGAACAAACGAACAAACAAACGAACAAACGAAGCAAACAATGTAAGGTCGACGAATATGAAAACTCCTTCGTCACCCATGCTACCCCCCCCCCCAAAAAAAAGCGCGTCAGCGCGGGTCCAAATCCTCAACTGGGGAAAAAAAAAGCACCAAATCCTCCCGCACCTTTAGAAACCCTTGCCTCATCGCCTCCGTTGGGGCGTGGGCAACCGAGTGAAGAACGATATCGATCTTCCGTGGACCCACACCCTCCCCCGGCCCCGCCTCCGCTCCCCCCCTCGAACCCACCCCTACCCCTGCCCCTTCTCCTACCCCTCTTCCCGCTTGCCCGTCGCCGGTTCCCCCTACTGGGTCCACGCCAGCAGCAGCAGCAGCGGCAGTTGACGCGTTTACCGGTGACAGGCTGCACAACCCTCTGTCCTGGAGTGTCCGCCAAAGCGTAGCGATTTCGTCCTCCTGCGCCGATTTTGGTGCGGTGCAAACCGGGTGCGTGTGAAAAAGTGTTGTTGCGACGTTCGGGCTCAGCTACGGGAAAAAAAAAACGATACTCTGGTGGTCCACACGATAAGGCTGATTTCTTATTGTGCGGATCAGATATTTATTCGGTATCGACTTTTGGCCTACTCTAACGATGAAAAAATGCCTTTTTTGGGCCAATCAATTCACCCAGGGAATCATCCATACACCTTTTCCCGGTATGAGTCCAGAGTCTTCCCGAGAGGTACCCAGCTCAACAACCCGTTTCTCCAGAGGCGCAGTTCCAGGATTTGCCCACTACTGTGCAAAATCCGTCGAAAACAAATGCCATTTTGTTTTCTGAGCTTCCAGCTCCTTGAGATGTTTCGGGTCGGATGCTGGGTACGCACGTAGTAATTCGAACTGCGCCGATCGAGAAGCGGGTTTTTCAGTCGGGCACCTCTCGGAAGGTCGATGCCGAGAAGAAGCGCAAGGCCGGGCCCCGTCGCTCTGCGGGCGTAAAAATTATCTGCGATTCTGGTGAAAGGGTCAGATCGGATCGAAAATAAAAACGCATGACAATAAGAGCCATTTTACTCCTCGTTACATACAGTAGTTATTCAAAGAAGCTTCCTTGGGTGGCCGGGGTCAGGGTTAGCGTTAGGGGTTTCCGTTTTTCAAGTATATTTCGAAAACACCTTCGGATATATAATACGGGACAAAGTGCATACAGCCTTCGCACGCTTCGAGGGGGTGCGCCCTGGTCACGTGGTTATGTGGCGGAATTATGATAACGTGCGGCTCGGCTTCGTGCTCAGGTGGTACTCAGGCGTTTCGCTGAGGTGGGTACTATAGGGGGCTGCGAATACGTTAGTGCCACTGATCCGGAGGCGTTTCAAGGGAGGTTTTGAGGTGCTGGGTGGAGTTCCTGCCGCAAGCTTGTTCGCACGTACGAATATGTACTTTAGACTGCTGTACTGATATGGTATCGAATCATGGCCGGGAATAGTGTCGAAAATACGTGGGAGTTGGTTTTACTCAGTTCCAAATGAAAGCGTTTACGTGACATGGGCTGTGACGTCCAGTGCCTCATAATGGTGTCCCAGGCGTGGGTTTTCAACATGCAGTGCCAGATATTGTGTTTATATCGTAAAGAGCTGTATGGTCAACCCGGTACCATTCCATGTAGTACAGATACATGCGGTACAAGTGCGTGTGGCGCCTTTGAATGCCGTGCAATTGAAAGCGTTGTTACACCAGCGCGTGTTGCACAAGTAAATGGGCTAAACATGTACACATACGTGTGGCACAAGTACACGTGGTACAAATACATGTGGTATCCTTACATGTGGTACACTCACATGTGGTACACGCACATGTGGTACACGCACATGTGGTACACGCACATGTGATACACAGAAATGTGGTGCAAGTACACGTGGTACATCATATAATACCATGGTGCAAGTATAAGTGGCACAAGCACTCGCGGAGTAAGCGCATACCATGGGCACGAGCACATGTGGCACAGGCGCATATGGTCCGACTGCCACGCCAGATACATCTCCTGCATGTCAGGAAATGTGTTACATATCAAGGGCGGAGGATTCCACTCTGGAGACACGCGCTGAGTACATTAACGCGCCGCGCGGGCGGGCAGGCGGGCGGGCGGGGTGGTAGATGTGTTACCGCTTGCTGCACGCGACGCGCAGCAAACCAACAAACAACACACGATGAACACACAGGCAACGCGCACGAAATTCAAGAACCTAATCGCCGACGGTGTGAACGAGAGAGAGAGAACCTATAACTTCGACGTGTAACAATCAGCCCGACAAACGAAGCATCGGGCTCCAGCCATTGCGAATAGTCTACCATCCACTTACCCGCACTTGTGCTTGTGGTATACACTGGTCTACATGTATATGTGATGTACTTGAAATAAGTATACATATGATGGAATAGCCTCCGTATAGCAGATAATGCGCGTATTGCTGTGACGGTGAGGGGAGGGGGGGTGCACTCATCATCATGCCTACCCAAGTCGTATGACCATAGACCCTCGCACCCCGCGTACAAGGCCGGGACGGAGCACGTCGGGTGTACACCGACCAGGCAGGCATGTTGCTTGTACCGAGCGCGAAGCGACGTGAGGTGTTCGGCGAACCGCATGAAGGGTGAGCCGCGTCCTAGCAAGAACCGCTCGTGAAGCAGACTTCGGCACGGCGTGCGTCCTTTCTTGCATATAGATGACAGCGTCGAAGGAGTCGATTTTTGTTGCGATAGGGCCACTCCAGGGGACAGCAATGGGCATACTATGTAATTATCTCGCGGGTGTTTCACCGTAGAACCTCTGGCACACCACGCGATGAAGACCATTCCTCTCGTGCGACGGCAAGGTCCTCCACCCAGCACAATATGAACAAACTCGACTGCCACCAATGGTAACCGCAGCAACAGCAGCAACAGCAACAGCAACAGCACGATATCGTGGGTGTTTAGCTCCCGCAGTGATAGGCGCGGTTTACAGCGTCGTGGGCGACATGCGACGGGGAAAGGGCTGGAGCCAGCGACTCGTAAAAGACGGTGCAAAAAAGCAAGTTCGCACAGCGAAAGGGGAGCGAAAATCATTCGAAAAAGAAAAAAGTGTAAAACAGTGTACGTACACAGGTCTACTGGTCTACGTGGAACGCTTCTCGAGTGCTATGCCTGTTGTACCTGGTACCTGGCTGGGACGATCTCCATGCTTCGACTGTATCTTTACATGGCTAAATGGCTGAACAGTCGCACGAGTTTTTTCCCCCCCCTAGATAAATCTGAAAAAAAAGGGACGGGCAACAACGAGAACGAAGCGAGCGTGGCTGGAAGCTTTTCGACATGCAGCACGTACAGGCCGGTTCAACCTGAAAAGTATCATGCGACTGTGGTGCATGATACCAAGCATACCCCCTTCCCCCCGCCCCCCGCGTCTACTGTAGACGCAGCTCTATTTTTGTGTTTTGGAGTCAGACAGACCCTGAAAATTGCAAACGTATTTCATGGCCAAGCTGTGTCTTGATGGCGCTTGCTTTTTATTTCTTTATTTTCATCGGAAACGTAGTGATCTGGCTATATTTGTATATAGTTGGGCCTCCCCTGGAACCCCAAAACGCTCGGCGAAGAGCATGACACAAGGAAAAAAAACACACACGTACGCAAGAAAACGGTGTGGGTGTTCAGGACGTTTTGTGCGGGCAAAGCGTACCAGCTAGGGTACAATTCACGCGTAATGCCTCATAATACTCAGTTTCAGAATATATTATATTGGTCCCCTATTACGTCGACTTTTTTTTAATATTTGCAAACAATTTGGAGAAACGTTTTTTCTTCCGAGTATAATAGTACACGGCGCCGACAGCGACGCCGGCTCATTTCAGGATCGCAGACAAAAAAAGGATACAACTTTGTTCGGCTCGCCGGTTGGGCCCCTGTATCATACCCGTTACCTGGTACGTAGCAGGCCGGGTCAGGAGGGGATAAAACAGAATGAAAATGTACTTGTAACCAATACCAATACTATGGTACACCACTTCTGCCGGGGACGTAGGGGTGGGACATTCGACGAGGGGCTTGCCAAGAGACGAAGTTGGAAGTACAGAAAGAGCCTTCACGAAGAAAGAGTGGGGTATTTATTGGTGCCAAGCGGAAGAAGAGAGACATCTGACAGTACTGATGTCTCATACGGAATACATTCGATTCAAGATAGAATGGAAGATGTACAATATATGTTGTCGCAGCCACCGGCGTCCCCGGTGGCTTGATGGGTAGTCCGCGCGCCTATCAAGATCAATTTCGGGGGTTCAAGTCTCACCGAGTGCATGCTCAGGGGCTTTTTCTTCCATAAAAGAAATTGACTAGCGGAAAGCGCGAGAGCGTGAGTTAGCTAAAATTCGATGAAAATCGACGAGCAGTGGGACTGCTGAACCCTCTGCGCGATAAAAAATAACAGAACCGTACCGGGGGGGGGGAAAGGGTTCACACCTGTGTCCACGGCTTGTCCAGAAGGGCGTCGAGGGTAACAACTCCTACGAACTAGGCTGGAAGGTGAACATGATGAAAAACAAACAAATACAACCCATCAATGTTTCGCCTCCAGAAGCGCCTCTTTCCCCTAATCGCCAAAAAAACTAATTATTTCACGTTCCCTGTTAAGGACTGAGTAGTACTTCACGTATTATTCAAGTATCTCGTCGGTATTCTTTTCCATCTGTACTTATCTGCTAAAAACCGTTAATGAAAACTTCCGAGGAGATAATGAACGATAAGTGGGTGACGATTTCGTCTACGGCACCTGCTCCGACCGCGTGATTGGAGAGCAACGCGCATGTATGTATGCGTGTCCGATCTACAATGCAAGGACTCGTGCAAGACGGGATGTGACATGTTCCTACCAGCATTTTTCCTTGGCGCTCAAGCTGATTGAATACTATTCGGTCGCTAACGACATCGAAGTTGTCTTCAAGCTCCCAAAGGGTTATGCGAAGAACTTTCACCTCAGGAGACGATGGGAACCCCACTATCAGTCGATGCAACAATCAGCAGAAACAAGTGTAGCCTATCCGAGAGCTTCAACCATTTTGAGAGGAAAGTGACGAGTCGATCTGCGTTTCCTATAAGCTTGACACCGCAATCAGGCTGACACGACCTACTGATCTCGTATTAATGGTATACCAGGTATGGCATGAACCTTTCGAAGAGTCCAGCAATGCCCACATAGAAAGACGGCTATTTAAACACCGCAAGAAGAAAGGACAATCACGTTTAGTAAGATGATGTACCTGGTACTCTTTTCGAGCACTATATATACCGACATAATTCAAGGGAAGAAAAATATTCGAGCCAAGTCTACGGCGGTACATACTCGTAGTCGTGAAACGGTTTTGGTGGCAAAACAAACAAAATGAAACGAAACAAGGAGACAGGAATGAGGGGAGTCGAACCCCAAGCTCGACGCTTGTCTACAAACGACAATTCATTTATTAACATCGACGTGTTGGCAGGATTTGACCGTCACTCTTTTCACGGGACTCGGCATGCCATTCAGTGTGCGGAACGTGTTTTGTTCGAGAACGTGGTGATCACTTTTCGTCGGATCTGGTGCAGGGTAAAAAACATATTTATTTGTTATGTGTGATATTCGTTCGTGCTCATGGCTGGATTGCCCACCCTCCTGACCACGGGATCACGGTCAAATCAGAAATAAATCCCCCTCACAGCCGCCGGGTAAGTCCCGAGGGACCCAACAAAGCAATCACGAAGAATGGTGCGGAGGCTTTGCACCCCAATCAAGGCAGATGGTGGCGTGTCGCGTGTAACTCCTCCGGAAAAACTACTATACTACTGCAGCTAGCTGCTGCTGTGTGTATTCTCCACATGCAAACGTTTTTTCTACTGGTCGACATCCAGCACGAACAAACAGCAGTGGGTGTTCGTGGCGATTCCTCCATCTTGTCAATGACGAGATCCGAGTTATGTGGTCACAAAACTGCACCACCACCACAGATATACTACATCCTCAAGTAATATGATGTGGTATGTACCCTGGTATGTAGTACTGAGCACATCAGTCAGCTCAGTGTTGTAGTAGACAGTGCAATGCCATGACGTGGTAGTGATGCTTTAAGATATCGGATAAGACATGCACGACATGCAATTTCACAGAGGACGTGATAAAACAAAACTTGATGACAATCAGAAACAAATAAAACGGAGAAAACAATTGAAAGAAAATAATGGAACAGTTGTGTGTAGCATGTCTTCCATATACATGATTATGACCGGGAAAGTAAAAATAAAGATTTTAGTCACAACTAAGCACACCTGGCCAATTTCCCGCCGAAATCAATTCATGCTAAAACAATCACAAAACACACCCCAGGAGCCCTGTTGTTGGCCAAGCTGACATTGTAACTGATTTTGGCTCTAAAGGTCCAGATATACCCGATCACGTGCAGCTTTCCACGGATTTTGGTCAACTTGGAACCGATCAGAGAGGCCATACGTACACTGTTTTCTCTTCCCGAATAAAATGAGTTTGCCCCCCTTCGGTTGAAACTTTGCTGCATTCACGTATGTATACACTCTGTACTTGCACGCCGTACTTGAAAGTACGTATTTACCCATGCATACACGCCTGCGTACGCTAGTCACTTTACCTTCTTTGTGATGTGCGATGTGCTTCCTCAGCACTGACAGGACCTGGTGTGCAATTTTGCTGCGATACATACTCTGTTGTCGTCTGTAGTCAACAGTCTTTACAGTACCACCATGGTCACACCGTGTCCCGCGGTAATTCCTCTGACCCCCCCCGCGTCGAGGTAGTCTCAGGTTTGGCTCATACGGATCAGATATGCCTGATTTTGACATTGGTCCTAAAAACACCGTTTACTGCTGTACTACCGTAAATGCCGAGGGAATACTCACGGGTAATGCCCGGGTGATATTCGTGAGCGATGAAGGTTTTGGCACATTCAAGCTTGGAGGTAGCAACTTAGGGGGTACGTAAAACAAGCACCGCTGAAAGAAGAAAAAGTCGCTTTCGCTCGTATCGCATATGTTGAAAATGACGCAAAAAACGTGAACACTCGCATTTATTTTCGCAATTTTCGCGTTTTGAAAATTCGATCGCGCTTTGGAGCAAATTCAATTCCGGGTGGTGGTGGTGGCGGCGGTGGGAGAAGACCTAGAGGAGATTGCTGGCAGTATATCGGGGTTGAACTGCTCATCATAAATATATATATATATAAATATTCTCGTATTGAAGATAATTCGTACTCTGAGTGCTTCAAGAGTTTCGGATGTTCGGCTGGAAGATACTTCTTTTAGTCGTTTCGATTATACTAACAGCACGCGCAGTATGTTGGTCGTCGGTACTGCCCATAGATCCAGTACTCACAGACGTCCGGTCGCCGGTGTTGCCTTTAACTCCCAGTACCTGTTGTCGCTGTCCAAATTGAACTGTTGTTATCATAGTGCCTTGCATGAGGTTGAAAGCACGGCAAAAAACTTTTGTTTAGGCACTGGGATAGTATACGTAATAGTACCGGGGCCATAGTAAATGAGACTTACGATGAAAACAAAAACCTGTACATACACCTATTCTTGCTGACACTATTTGGTCCTACTTACTAAAGCCCGCCGTAGTAGCACTTGCAAGAAAGGCGTGTATTAGGTGCATTTTTCCCGAGTCGCACGAGCTTGGTATCAGACGCCAACGTGCCGGCAGTAAACAAATGCGCTATTCTTTGATCTCTCAGCAAGCAACGCACGTGAACACCGACAAAAACCGACTCAATAGGCAGATATGTCCAGGGAAACATAAGTATCTTGCCTGCTGATTTTGATAGGCGACGGCTCTATGGCTTTTTTTGGCATTTTTGTCGGTGCGAGTTTGTCACTCATTTGGGACCGCTCGCTTTCCTAGGATTGGGTTGCTTCGCACGCTTCGGGATGAAGACTCATGAGGTGAAAGGACCTGCTTGCTTCCATGGTGGCCAGGTCAATGAGGCCCAGAGCCTTTCAGTGCCCCACCGACAGAAGCATGTCGATGGGGATCGACTGCTGTACAGCAGATCAACAAGCGGAGAGTGAGTCCAAGCTGGAGCCCCATGATGACGACGTGAATCGAGTGCCTTGTCCAACAGACTAACATGAGGAGTAGGAGCCTCGGCGGAAGCCACATTACGAAGCTCGAGCAGCCTTCGAAAGAATGACCTAGGTCAATACCTCCTTCGCGCCCTCTCGCTCGGCTTGGCGAGCTCTGGCGTCCCAGAAAATTAGACGCCCCAGCTCTTTAAACCGCGCGTCGCTCGAAACCAGCCAGGCATTGTGTTCTGCAGCTTTGGCTCCCTACTCGGGCCCTCTGCCACCCAAGCCACCTCGAAGTATGCACGTATTCTAGAAGCATATTTTCGTAGCTCCGTCTGCTCCGTGACAAACACAAACATCAAAAACATCAACAGCAATAACATTCGAACAGCAATGCAACCCCCATACAGCGTGACTGCTGTACAGCTGCTGCTGCTCCTGCTCCCTTGTGGGTAAGTATCTACTCACACTCCCCGCGGCACAGTTGTTGCTGGTCTTGATCGCACTTCTGAGTGTAATGCACGTGAGACCGAAGATCCGTTCGAAGCACACCAGCCCACTATGTCCACCATCCTCTCGATAAGACACATGTTCGAAAGCCTGTCAGTACTCGCAGCTGAATATCTACTGTATTATTACTGTTGTGTGCGGGCTGTGACTGCCGCGCAGATAATCCCAGCTCTACGTAGCTCCGCGTGCGTCTGTGGATAACGCACCGTAGCTTCAATCAATCGCACCGAAGTACAAAATACAAGATCTATTCCTTTTCGCGGTTGTCATTGAAGACTGCAATATATTCGTCTTCCGGGGAGCCCAACCGAATCATAACTATCTACCTATATGGCGCCCGCAAAGATCCCCGCGTCACAAACGCTGGTAGTGCAGCCGACGCACGCGTCGGTCATAGACTTGGCACCCAAAATCAACGTGGAGCAAAACGATATCATTTTCTGGAAGAGAAACGCCACGAAGTGCTTCAGGACCACCGACTGAGCGGGGTTTCGCCGGGATAACAACGCCGGAGTCATGCAGTTGAGTATGCGAGTGACGCGTGTCAATCCGTGGTGCCGTCCGGATGAAGAAACCATGCGGGAAAGCGTTCGCCGACGGGGGAGAACCGCGAGTCATCTCCCTCTAAACCGGTATCGTATATATACTTCGTATACTGTACATACCTTAGATATATATATATGTCCCGGGAACGGTTCAAGAGAAAGCTCCTTAGCCCTCTCTGTGATTTGCCCGTACTTGAACCTTCCCCCTCTGACTCGCGATGTTATTCACGCCCCAAGGTCTACTGCGAATGTGAGGCAGTCTTGCCTTGCCAACCTTCGGAATATTCAAGGGATGTCCAGTTTTGTCTTTTGCCGCGCCATGCCGTGGCACCATCTGCGGCAAACCCTCCCACAGCTTCTTCCACAGACCTTCGCGGCATGCCATAATCTCCTAACCCTGATCCTAACCTTCAACCTAGGTGCCGTGGACATTGGGGTGCCGTGGGGGTTGCTAGGGCATACCGTGCGGTGCCGTGGCGGTTCTCGCGGAGGTTGCCATAGTACCGCCCATGATATGCCACGGAACCTCCCGTGACGGGCCATGAAGGCCTTTGCAACGCCATGGGATGCCGTGGGGGTGTCATGGTATGCCATGTCTGGTACCATAGCCAGGCGACGAGAAACGTTTATAGTTTAGAATCCAGGAATATTTACAAGATGTAACACTACATATATAACGGTTTGCGTCTGACAACGCCTGTTCACTGAAACGAGTCCACCCATTGCGTTCCATGAGCCGTTGAACAACGTGAGTCTGCGAACAGATTTGTAACCAGCGAAATTGCGCCACTACCACTAGGCTTTCATCTGAGCATCGTAGAAAGTGCTAAAATTGAGGTTCTGAACGGGTAGAAAGCACGATGAGGTTCGAGGCAGCCAAAATGTCTTGCGGCGTCACCAAAACTTTAAAACGTATATTGATGCCCCTCAACGTTTCCTCGATCTACCCCCCGCCCCTGCGTCACTGTTGCCGTCATTTTGCACTCACCTACGCCGGACACCGTCTGGTAGGAGCTCCGCGGCAATTTCTCGGCGTCTCTCGCAACCCCAGAATCGCACCGACGTACTCCAGCTCCAGCACGAATGCATCCGAGCTTTGTTCTACTGGAAGGGGCTCTGACCTTGGAAGCCCCGGAAATATTTCGCGACCCCAAAATGAGCCCATACGATTTGCGGAAAAATTGAGGGCCGGGCGACCGTCGCAGTTGGTTCAGTCACACGAAGCGAGCATGCCCGAGCAGAAGAAAGGGGGCGGGGAGACTGCCGACAGGCTTAACGGGGCGAAGGCGATAGCTGCGCTTGCTCACGTCTCAGGAGTGCAATCAGCGGCGCCCTCATCACCCGCTGCAATGACGACCAGCAATCTCTCGCGGGAAGCACTAACGTTGCTGAGCACGCCGATGGCCACCGAAGCGACAGCGGCCTCTCCTGTGCATTCTCTGCCTCAAGAAAAAATGAACGTACCTAAGGCCCCGTTGGTTGAAACCCGGGTCGCTGCAGCGTTGACCTCTTCGTTACTGAAGGGGCGTTGCCAACGGGGGGAAACCTCGGGTTTTGAGTCGCCGCTACGCGAGCTCCGGCCAGAGTCGCTGCAGTCGATGGCAAAAACGTTTCTGCGACAGCCGGAAAAAGACTTTACGACGAGTGAACTCGGACCATCGGGAGTGCAAGTGGTGGTTGTTTGCGGCACGGAAGCGGAGGAACAAGACTGTACATCTACCACTACTCCGATTTCCATCCTCGAGCGGGTGGCAGCGGCAGCAGGCCAAGAGAGGTCGTCAGTCGCAGCAGCAGGGTCGACAAAAAAACCACCAGGAGTGGAAGAGGTCTGCTGTGAACGCGGGACTATATACGAGGCAAGTTGCACTGGCTCGAACATGAACGTTGTCGATACGAGTGCGGGGATGGTCGCGGAGGTT
>JBBMHQ010072308.1:0-26778 GCA_037834295.1 Postelsia palmaeformis
CCCCCCCCCCCCCCCCCCCTCCCCCCCCCCCCCCCCCCCCCCCCCCCACTCACTTGTTACCTGCCTTTTAGTCATTTGACCGTTCATCACACATCCCTTTCGAGACAGAGCGCCGCTTCTACTTTGTACTGATGAAGACACCTCCAAGCTGGGCGTTCAAAGCGGTGATGCCATATATCGCATACGAACCAAGTTTCGCCTGTCTTATCCTCTTTCTGTCTGGTCGCCCGTGGCCACCATTTTTTTGGTTCTGTAGAATAGCGACCGTTTTCTCTCTGCTATCTCTCGGGGGGGCGTATTAAATAGGACCTACAAGGTACGGTGCACATGAAGAAACTACATAATTTTCTTTTTCTACTCGAAACATTCGGTCTTATTTACTTTGATCCCTCGTAAGAGCGTCGAGGGGTCTTCCTGGATATGAAATAAACCCCATTCATAAAATTTCTGACTGGTATATTAATAGTAGATGTATTTGTTCGGCGGGTTCAGAGGGGGAGGTGTTTGGCAAATTTCGGCACGGTTGCCGCCCACGAACGGGCGGTCTGCTGTCCCGGAATGGCGGTGTGTGGGGAGTGATAAAACTCTGCCGATGCTGCTGCTGCTGCTGCTGTACCTTTTCCCGACCTATCGCTGGGGTCGAAGCGACGACCTTCCGGGGCAAGGCAATTTTCACGACAGATACTAACAAATACAAACCTATGCTATAATGGTTTGTATTATAATGATGCTTGTACGTGTGGGACGTGAAAGTAGTCACTGTGAGATGGAGGTTAGAAGGGTGACGACGATGCTCCTGCAATCGTCCCGTCTCTTGTGGCTGCTCAAATGACAGTTCGGGTTTTGAAAAAAACACGGCTCATGGACGGGAGAGACAGCGACATGCCCTGGCCTCCAGCCGACAGGACGAGCCACAAAATCCCAGCCGCTGTTTGTGCTCATCGTGTGCGTGGCGCGATGAATTAATACCCACGCACGGAGGCTCGGGCACTTCGGCCTTACGTGTAGTATCGCGTGCTGTTTTTATTCCTCATTATTGTACGAGACAGAAGATATCCCCCTCTGCCGCAAAATATAGTCGTAGTGGTGGTTTTGGGGTCCGAGGGTTTTGAAGAGAGGGGTGCAGTTACGTTCGATCCCGGTAAGAGATGGTTGGTTCGTTTGTCCCGTCACCGTTGTCCTTCATCCTGTTGGAGCTGCAGTCCCGTATTCCGAGGCGAAGTAGTCATGATTTTACTGTTCTTATGCCCGAGACGGGAGGCCCCGCTGCAGACCTTGACGGGTTTGGAAACTTCCAAAACGCTTGACGTGATTCGGGACCCAAGGTGTGTACGAGGTTTCGAAGCAACGGGGAGGGGGGGTCTGATGCGGTCCCGCTAAAAGTGGTCGCGGCGGCAGTACCCGCATTACCAGTGCAATCTCCCTGCTGCTTTCCCTCTAGTTAGCTACGGTCGTACACGTGGTACTCGGAAAGTTCCTTACGAAGTTGTAGGAGTCCAGGCGCATGGCATGTTGCGCTGTTTTCACCCCCGGCAGCCCCGGGCTTCTTCCGGCGGCCGATGGGATGAGTCCGAGCGGTGCGTGTGTCTGTTATGAGGTCAAAAAGTGTTGGGCCACGACTTTCGACGATCGCCGCCCGCGCGTTGTTTTTGATGTTGGACAAACTACGTTTTATCGGCGTGGGATCATTCGTGCAGTTGTCGAGAGGGGTTGGTACAAAGGCGTAAGATACGAAGGCCCCCGAGTTTTTTTTTCACTTGAAAACATTCAGGCGTTTTTTCAGCCGTTCCCCCCCCCTCCCCGCCCCATACTTGGAGTCGTTTTTCAGCACTTTGCCTGGGGAAGGAAGCCGATTTCACAAGCGGTATTGAACGGCCTTTAGTTTTTCTTCAGCGATCGCTGTTTCGCACGTCTTTTTTCGTTGTAATTTCTCTCGCCTCCCCTCCCTCCCGCCCCCTCTCTTATGGATTATGGAAACGGGTTTAGTTATTCCCTTCTGAAAACTTGATCCAGTTTTGAGGACAAGTTCCTCGGAACAACGGTAAATAGACTCACAGATTGGAGTGAAGATGTAGAGCAACCCAGTAAGCAGCCCATGAAAGGTTTCGAGCTCTCGTTGGTATATACCAGTATCAAAAGCAGGGTTAGGCATTAGTCTTCCAGTTTGGTTCGGTGTCTCGAGCAATCACGAGCTTGCCATCGGACAACAGTTGCAGCAGTGCGCGGAGAGTGGGAGAGCCTCGGGTTTTAGTTTCTCCCTCGTAGGGACCACACTCCTGACACATTTCTCGAAAGTTGATCCGAAACATTAGTTTCTGCAAGCACATGGAGTCAACGATGCCTTACGGACTCACGTGGCCATATTTATGAAATTGGAATGATATCCCATGGAAAAAGATCGAATGAGACCAGCAGAGGGAAGTGTCCCCCATTTTTTTGTTTTTGTAGGGTTCGTCTGACATCGGACGCCCACCCTTCAGCCCTCAACCCCGAATCGCTCAACACCCTTGGAGCCTGAATTCCGAATCACTCACAATATCTTGCTCCATAAAGCAAGAGGAACAGAACTTGGCAGTAGAAAATCACCCGTTTTTGTTTTTCAAGGCGCTCTTCGATAGAAGAGATTCTACCCTAAATTGTCTTGAAGCTTCTCACTTAAGGACCTGCATACCTCACCCGGAAATTGACATCAACACAAAATTAAAGCGCATCCCGATGCATGCCTCTATGGCTTAAGTAGAACGTTTCGTTTTTTTTCGAATTTGTTTTTGGCATTCCGACGTCTTTGGGTTGAAGAGGCCCGTCATCCATAATTGCATTTTTTGGCGGAAATGCGACCTTTGTCGTGGAACGCGTCATATTCAAGATAGAACGATGGGACAAGAGTTGATATAATACCCTGATGTGAGTCCTCGTTGTTCGTTTTTTTTCTCCGTATGCGTCTCCACCTCGTGTCTCCTCTACTATTGGAAGGAAGTGCTCCCATTTTTGCCATCGGTATTCGCCGCAGCGAGTCAGTGAAAAAGCTGGCATTTTTGCGTAGACCGGCACTCTTCCTCAGACGGTCGAACTGCTTGAATCTTACGAGTATGTGCGGCTAGCGGTCACACCGGCATTTGAGGAGGGACTACCATTTATACTGCCGCGTTTTTCAAATTCAAGCAACGGCGGCTTCTAAATCGAGAATGTCGTCGGGGGGCAAGTTGATGTGATGCTCCGACTGCCCGTGCAAACGATCCCCAGAAAAGGGTCTTACACAAGATTTGAAGAAAACCAACACATCCTCAAAGTCATCGAAGTCTGAGGTATGAATGCACGTTGACGTGCCTCATGGACGTTTCCCGATGTTTCTTTTCCCACCCCCCTGCTGCCCCCCCCCTGCCTCCACCAGATGGGAAGCATAGACATGCAGCAGCCGGGACTTGCCAGCGCGTACCCTGTAGCGGCGACCGGCATGGTGCACAACATGGGGGTGAGAAATTAACGATAAACAGTTGGATGGGTTTGGCGTGAAAAGGTGGGGACTCGGAAGGGGGAAATTGGTGTGCTTGCGAGAATGGTTTTTCTTGAGGAAGAGGTAAGTTCCGTGCTGTGTTTACGCCGTGGCCGATTTGTCGACCAGTTGGTGACGCTCCGCGAGCAAATGTAAAGAGTAAAGATCCTGCTGCTATAGGTAGGGCTCGTCACTGGCCGACTCGAGGCAGTAGTGATCACCCTGTTTTTGTCGAAGTCCACCAGTCTACTGTTGTATCCGTTGCAACAGTTTATAGTGTCGCCCACTTGTTGTCCTTTGTTCGCAACTATTTCGAGATCGCGGTCTCATATGTTGGGTACAAACGCCTTTCAATTTTGGTGCCTCATGCCCGGAACGGGGCTGCAGTCCTCAAAAGGGTTTTTGTAGCACAATTCGGCGTATTTCTCGAGTGTACGAATGATAAAAGTACTTAGTAATATGCGCGCCGGGTCAATCAGTGGATCACGACACATGTCCGGCAAGATGGTTGATTTTTTCAACTCGCACCAAGCTTCCCAATGTTTTCTTTCGTTTCGAGAATATTCCCGGGTTGTGTGGGTTTTTGGGCCGTGCGTTGGGTATATAGTGTCAGGCCCGAGAATGTTTCAACCATCCCGTTCGAGCTGCTCGTATTTTCAACTCGTCAGCCTACTGCTGTGGGCCTGAACAGAGCAAGTGGCGTTTTCTATCTGTGTACGGCGCCGAGATGTTTGGTTTACGACGTGGCTGCGTTCGAAGAGGGTGGTCTTTTATTTCTATCTTCATCCATTTTAGGCCGCAGTCCCGTTTGGGCGACAATGCACTCACATTTTGAGTAGGTTGTACCTAAAACGGCAGCGTGGGTTAAACTGTCCACCGCCCTTTTTTTTCAGGGAAGTTGCTGCGAAGACGCTCGAGGCGTGAGGATAAAAATCAGCACACGATCTAAGGGTAGTTGATCAAATTCGTTGTTCCCAAGGCAAGGTCTCTGTTGCAGGTTTACAAAATTTCCGGTTGTTCACGGGACGAAAGCTCACACAGGTCATCCGAGGAAATGGATGAGGTGCACTGAATAAAGTGCATACCTGGTATGTATTACAAATATATTTATAACACGCACCCCACGGCAAATCAAACCCAACCAAACATTCGTTGCCATCATTCCGTTAGGCTCCCGCTGCGGGGGGGCATAGGAAATAGGACGACATGCTGTCGACAAAAATAGCGAAGTATGTAGGGTTTTGTGTGTACCGTGGGTCCTCTATTTAATATGGTCCCCCCTGATATTACACAGGGCCGGGCAACCACTTATTTTGCGAACAAATGCTTAGCTGGTTCAAGTTATGAATGTTACGGCCTGGGTTCGGTTCGGTGAAGTGGTTGCCAGTCAGGGTCTGATCAAATCCTCCCGCAATTGATGTTATTCAAGACTTTTTTCCACGGTCCGCGACAGTAGGAAAGCCATGGTCCCCTGTCTGCGATGAGGCAGCCTCGAGAGCGTTGTCTGAAATGCCAGGGGGAAACGTGTTCAGCCCTTGACGAACAGCAAATCCGCCTTTGCCATGCCTCGACCGACACGAAGCTACTGCTCGTGGGTTTGTAGTGTGGAACACTCGGTCCTACGGTGTGACAGCGCACGATTCGCCTCGGTTGACACGTCTCCTGTTTTTGCTCTTGAGAGAGGGATGGAGCTGCAGTTTTCTTCCATTTCACGTTAGGCCTTGCTAGTTTTCCTCATTTTTCGTGTTCGATTTAGAATGGTTTTTGGTTAATATATATATATATATATTTTAATAATATATACAAGTATATAATTACCACACAATATACATACCGGTCATGATGGTAAACTTGATGTAATGGACTGGTACATGTTAAGACCCACTATACCAGGTATGTAGTATCTGTACATTTTCACTCGAATCTTTAGATTGACCTCTGATTCGGGAAGATTTCTGTATCGAGATCTGATGCCTTCGGCCTTAGCCGCCGTATAGACCTCACCACCTCCTACTGTAGTACGTACAGTAGTCGACGCCTGAACTTGGATCGGTGTTAAAATTCCGGTTTTGCGGTCGACACACGAGAGTGACGGACGCTCGCTCGCTCACCCATCGACACCGTCGAATACAAGGTGTGGTTTGGTTGCCTGATACACTTGTATATGATATCGATCTGCGCTCCTTCCTGTGTTCTTTTTCCTCGAACGTTGTTGAACGAGAGTTTATGACACCCTGCCTGGCATTTCTGCCGCAGTTTTTCACACGGGTTCAACGGGTTCACGAGACGGATAAAGTTGCTCACAACCGTTTATAGGACTGTGGTACCGTTTTTTTTCGGGGGGGGGGTCAAGTCACTCGAGTTCTGAATATTTGTTTTCTGCAGCAACAATTAGTACTAGGCTAATGTAAAAGGCATCACGTAACTCCAAATAAACCCGTACCCATTAGGATCATTTGCCTTGTACACTCGCAACGCATCATCGTGTCTGTGTGTCTGTCTGTCGGTCTGCTCCAACCATGGTGCAAGGGTATCGCCTACATATGTAGCTATACTCAGGGGTCAAAGACCGATCAATTACCCACCCCAGGGCAATCCTGATGATACTTCAATGTGATGGCTTTAGACACTGGCCTATAGGGGAGATGAGCATCGATCGGTTAGCTAGCCTGGGGTATTCCTTGTTACACTCACCGCCCTCGAAACGGTGGGATCTTCGACGGCGTCGGTACCGTATACGGTCTCCGCTGACCTTCCCGCTGCTTCAACACTTGGGGGAACCAGGGAGATACATGTGTTCAGGGACGGACGCCCAAAGCGCTTGGAGTCCGCCCACTGTAGGGGTTTCAGCTCTTGGGATAAAATCTTTTTGTACAGATTGAGTTCCATAAGTGAGGAACCACCAGTCCGAATGAAATATTTTACTCGCATTTTCGTTTCAGGGCGAAGGTAGCGCACGCATACTGCACGTGTGCCGGTCGGGTGGCACAAACGAATTTGTTCGAAGTATCGTATCGTATCGGGTGAGATAGTGAGCTCCCAATGTGAGGGGATCTGGAGAATCCCGGGTGCACCCCTCCTGCTGTGGGACGGCTCCTTCTACATGAGAAACGCTCGAAGTGACGCTCAATAAACCCGTGTCCTGCCGACGACGCCAAATGTGCAGAGGGCTTACCTACTCAGCCATAGGGGTAAATGTATCAATTAATTAGGGCTCAGCTCTTTTTAAGGGTAATTTTTTCACAGCGAGAGTTATGATGGGAAAGAAGACGTTGATCTGCCCGATGTGTTTGGTATATCGACGCGTGGTAACTTTCGATGTCGTAAATCGTCTACGAGCAGCGTTTGCTCTGAGCAGATGGGGTTGCATAGGCGTTTCGTGCCAGGAGTAATGTTGACCACTCCGTCGCTATCGATAATATGTCATGACACATTGATACCATTTAAACAAAATGTACGTCGACATTTATGGACAGGGTATGTTGTGGTAAATCAAGGGTAGGTTGTTTCGGGGCAGACAATTTTTTCGTACGTGGCTTTTTTTATTGTAGGGCCTGCTGTCCGGTTTTGGGGGCAAGTCATGAAATTTACTTCAAGTAGCTCGCGCTCAAAACCGGACGGCAGTCCGCAATGGATTTCGAGGGTGTTACGAGCGGCTTTACCTTATCCATTTTCGGTATACTGGACAGATCGTACGAGGGCAGAGTATCAACACCGATCAGTGCTGTCGCAGTGGATATTTCGCGTGGTCTAGATATAATTGATAGAGATTAACCACCGGACTGCCTGAGCACTAATCATAATATCAGATTAATCTACTGTACAAGTACACGAGATTCCAAGGGTATATATGTGTGTGTTCTTTTTTTTTTTCTCGTCTCGCTTCCCGTCTCATTGATTTCCTCGGCTTTCTCGCCGCTTATATCCGGGGGCCACATAGCCGGCTCGTCTCCCTCGTCCTTCTCGTCCTCCTCCTCCTCTTCTTCCCGCCCCCCCCACTGCGGTGCTTGCCTTTGTTTTCTCACGGCGTGGAGGCGTCAGCTCTTTCCCCCCCTCATGGATCATGATAAAACGTCTAGTTGCGGTTGGCCCACCCACGGTTCAGTTGATGATGCGCGCCGTCGGTTCTGTTTCGATTTTCCTGTTTTTAAAAATATTCAACGCTTCACCTCAACAAAACAGTGGGCGTCATTTGATTTTTTTCTTTTAGTCGAACCCCTCTCGGGGTTGCGGCCCCGTTGTGGAGACAAAGTACTTGGATTTAGAGTGGTCCGGCTACAACACAGGACTTTAGCTCTGAAAGAAAGGATCTCACCACGGCGCCACTTGAACTCCAGGACTTTATCATGTACCTAGTATACGATATATCACCACTTGGAAGTATATGGATATCAGCATTCGACGGTAAACCACCGCAATACTGACTCACCGGGGCGGTAATTTTTTTTTCGGATAACATGGCCCCCGATCGTTTATTTTTACGTACCACGGTATACATCAGTATATATGTTTGTTTTTGCTGGCATGTGTTTCAAAAGTACACCCGTGTGTTCGTTGACTCTTTTTTTCTACCTGGGTACCGCGAGCTGCACATCCTCCCCCAACGCCAAAAAAACACGATTTTCGACAAGGCCCACACCTGGAAGGGGTTACCGTCGGTCTCACCTCATGATACAGATCTATCAGAGCGGACAAGGTCCTGATCTGCATGATTCGGTGCGGTCGGCGTGATATACACACAGTACAGGAACTCATGTATATGTGGGTTTCGAGCGGTGTAATACTCTGTTTATTATTAAGATCAATGTGACTTATCACTTAAAATCTTCAAAATGAATCGCTCTTGCATTTTCAGCTCAAACTCGTTCAGAGTCTTATCCACCCTCAGCGATCTCCTGGGCAAAGCCGTGGCCACAGGTATTAATCGTGTCCTCCCTTCTCTTTCCGGCCCCGTTCCCCTCCACAACGCGTGCATTTTTTTTTCATTGCGCTCGAGGTCATTCATCATTCCAAGTGCTCTAGTCGATTTCCATCGAGTGGTAGTGTTGATGAAATTCGATGTCACTCACGCTCCGATGCATACGAACACGACTGCGAGGATTGTCCTGTTTTTCTCTGGCTGGATGCGTATCTGCCCTTATAGATGCACAACCTTCGATTTCCACTGACGTACGTTGACCTAATGCAGTTGTAATACGTACTGTTTGTACCTATTAATCGTGGCATGCCTGGTGTGCGTCATCCAGATTGATGAGAAAAAAAACGCCGTAAAGGCTTCAGGTAGGAAAATCCCCGGCCCATGCCACGGGGTACATTTCTCTAGAAACGATGACGATATCCTTGTATACCTGACAGGAGGGAGATCGTTCTTCTCTGAAACATTGTCCGATCGTACTTCAATAGTAGTTTGATATTTTTCTTCTGTGGAGGACGAAATTCTCATGATGAGCTCCCGTGCGGCCAAAAAAAAATGTTGTTTTTTGCGTTCAGGGAGGAAGAATTGGCCAATCACGATAGATGTATTTGGCGTTAGTGTTTATACGGCTTCGACTGTGCGGAAACTTCATGCCTATTGAAGTGTTGTTGCCCACAGTATTAATAGTAGTAGCAGCTGGACTGCGAAGTACGCCAACTTCACGATCTTGGCAAAAACACCCCCACGCCATTTCATTCAACCCCATTAGCACCGCTGTCTCGCATTGGGGACAAATTACTTGGAATTAGACCAGTTTGTCCCCTCAACGAAACTGCGGTTTTGAGAGGGTTAATGCCCGACGCTCAAATCATCGATAGTGGGGCATTTGAATGTCTCTTTTGTCTTTTTCATCTTTTTTTTGGTATCGAAGTAGCACGATCCACGAAAGGTAATCACCAGGTATAGGTGCACTGATGTAATATTTTGTCATTTGGAATCCGAGCATAGTACGATGTCTGAAAATAAGAAGTTCGGCGAAGTACGAGTTGTCACACGATGGCTTTCGCACCACCACTGCTTCGAACGAACCTTTCGTGACCGGGCGATCGCTGCTTGTTGGGCAGTGAAAACCAAAGGAAACTATCCGACTGAGGTCAGTAAGGGAGTGGGTTGCGCAGACATGGAGAAGAAAAACGTCGTGTGTATAGGGGCTCGGAACGCCGAACGCCATAAGCACGCGAAGCTGTTCGGGACACCATTCTTATCGGGTATTTTGTTCTTGTTTGTTTCATTTCTTTCATATGTACTCGAAGCATGTTATTTATTTCACTATTAGGTGTGAGTGATCAACTTTGGAGCTCGTCCTTTGGATTCCTCCTGGAGTTCCAAACGATGGCAAGACTAAATTAAATACCTGTTGTGATCATCTTGTTGGATCGTCCGACGAGGCTTGCCATACGTTTTTACTACAGCAGTACCACCACACCCACGGAATGAGGCGAGGCACTCCCGACACGGAACCAGGCAAGAAACAGCAAGCACTGCTTATTATATTACACGGTAGTGTTGATGCACACCGCAGTGCTCCGTGAGCAAAAAGTAGTTGGCCCACGACTCAAACACAGAACGAACACACAGCAGGAGCTCACAACTCAGACGTGATACTCGTATTGTATTCATACTTGTGTTTTTTGGGGGAGAGGATCATACCAGTAGGGACCAAATACTGCTGTTGAAGAAATTTCACCACATGTATTGATTTTCGTCGGGGGACATAACTATAGTAGTATAGCGACCAGATACTGATGTTGGGAAAAAATAGCGAAATATATGGGTTTTCGTTTGTAATTTAGGTCCTGTTTAGTATGGCCCCCCTGTGTTGTACAAAGCAGGACACCCAGTGCTCGAGATTTCTTTTCAATACCTGGTATGAGAGTGTTCGATACCTGGTACCCAGGTAGTTACGTACCAGTTGTATTTACGGTTGTAAACGACCCTCGTTCCGGTGAACTGCCCATGAGCAGAAGGTGATCCACTGCTGTCACCATGTTTATATAGCGTTTGGTGCTATTTATACTATCAATCCTTGAGAAGCAGCTTGCGGCCAGCAGCGGTACAGGTCGACCGAACATCATGCCGACCTGCCGTACCGTTTTGAACTCTCTGTCACGCTTCCACACATACTCGCAAAATACGACGCAGTGACCGCTTCTGTCGTCGACAGTTCTTTTTCCCATCCGTCATTGTGCAGCATGAGCTTCAACATTGATAATCTGAAACATTTTTGAAAGAAGAAAACCGCGGGAACAAAGGAAACGAATGCACAAGGTCGATCTACCTTCTTTGTCGACTTCCCTGCACGCTTTACTTCCGATACTCTGTCTGCTGTTTTTGCTCCCTCCATTTCTTCATTGTTCTTTTGTAAAATTTTGAGCCGCATCCAAGCTCCATCCCCACGCCATCGGTGTGGGTCTGTAAATATCACGAAATATATACGCGGAGTATGTTTTTCCCCTGGCACAACGTGAGTACGTGACCGTACTACAATACCTTGAATTCAATGGAGAAGTGTACGGGGAATGCTGATGATTCATGGAATGATATTCGGTTTATATTGAAATGGCATCCATCGACGCTATGATATTATGTAGTTTGCCCTCCGACAATGCGCAGCATGATTTTCAACATTGACCATTCTATAACTTCCCCGAAATAAGACAACCTCGAAGACAAAAGGAATCCTACGCACCAAGTCTCTCACCCTTCTGTGCCAACTTTCGGCTTGTCTACTATTGTTGGAAGGCAAGCATGATGATAATTTCATGGTTGTACTATTAATAGTGTATACCGGGTATTTCCGACTATGCTTCGAAGTACGTTTTGCCACAGGTGCACTGCCTTGTACGAGCAGTAACTTGGAATGAGTTTCTGCTGTATGCTTGATGTTTCCACGGATTATTGCTCGGATTTTTTCACGGGAAGCAGCAGCACAGCAGTCCGAGGTTTTTGATTCGGATAGCAGCAGGGGCTCTTGTGAGAGGATGCTGATCAATAACTGATGTACATGTACGTACAAGCCGCGATTCTTTCGGCAATGCAATTTACCGTCTCGCCGCCCGTGCCTTGTACTTCAGGTTTGAGAATACGCTCGGAGAATGTGCCGTAGAGGGCGTTTAGCACATGAAAATACAAGTGCAAAGCAGGCATCCAAAATGTCGAATTATTTGCCGTTGTTGGTATTTTTTTGTTCAATTGAGTTTGCTGTGAACATGTGAACATGGCGAGAAACACTTGACAGCAGTACCGTACGTATTGCCACGGCACGATTCTGACGCGTCATGCCTGCGCGAGCCGACGATGTGGATTGTCACGAGCTAAAAGATTTCGGAAACATCCCCAGAAATAGTTTTCAATTGCCTGAAGGTACCTGGGACGTTCGCAGGCAGCAAACTCTTCGCACGTTAGTGTGTGTTTATGTCAACATCAATACAATACAGGCAAGCAAGCGTGCGGCCGCTCGCTTTGGTGCGGACCGACCGCTGCGTGAACGTTGCTGGAAATTTTGGGTAGGGCGAACGCTTCAATTCTCTCGTCTGGCGTCGTCTCTCGTGAAGCTCGAGCTCCCATTTTCCGGCATCCTCCTCAGACCGATTATGGTGCAGGCCTAGGCCAATATATCGGTCAAAAGCTTCCTTTTTTTTGTTTTCACCTGGTGATGGAGACGAGATAACTGATGTAGGGGGGGAGGGGTTGGAGCAAGGAGCGCGCGGCAGCAGATGTAGAGTGGTGTTTCTTAAACCGGAGGTCGGGATCAATCGTATACCTACTTCTCTGAGTATCATACAAAATAAGTGATTACAGCCCCCTGCATTATGTGCTTCCCACGGCGTACCGTGTTTGCGACGTTTGTTTTTTTCACGTTGTACATTACTCTGGAGTAGTGGAGTAGCTTGAGGGGTTCGATACGAAATGCGATATCCGCGAAACTGCCCTTTCTACCGTTCACGCAGTCCTGTCCGATCTTCTCATCTCTGGCGGAGAGGGCTGAAAATTCTCGCAATGCGAAGTTCATCAAAAATCCCCCCCCTCTCCTCCCCCGCCAGGTACAGAATTTGGTCCCGCTCAGGACGGTGTTTCTCTACTGCTGTAATTCATTTATGTATGCTATATACCTGGTACAATATTCTGCGATGCGCGTTTTTGTCGACTGGCGTGTCGTATCGAATTGTGTTTTGTTTTTCTTTTTTTTTGCCGTTTCCTTTTTCTGCCCTTGTTTTGTCTCCCTCCTCTTATTGGTCGTCGGGCTTTTTTTCTCATCGCCACCCACGGCGTATATATATATACCGATCGTGCCTTGATTTTGCTTTTCGCATATGTAGGACTTGAAGCCCTTCCTCCTCTCGTCCCATTTCGCGTCGAATCGCAAGGTTGGAAGAACAGAGTCCAACCCGCTCGTCTGCTTTTTACATGAAGTAAACGCAATACCAAAACTCTGCAAAAAAAAAAAGAAAAAGCTTCCACCCGTCGTTGATGGTCTTACATGTATAGTTATTATCTTGGACGTCGCCCTTCAACAATAAGCCAACCCCCGATCAGTAAGCCAACAGCCTTCCGGGGGCTTCCGCTGCCCGTGCGGAGGACTGGTCGTCACAAGACCTGTTGATAGTGCAGGGCGCGTGTCGTCCTTTTCTGCCTAAGCCTTCGGGGGCCTCGAGGTCGGCAACGGCCGTAGCGCCTCCCTCCGCCAGCAAGTATGATTGTGGTGTTTTTTCTTTTCAATATATTGCGTCGGGCAGCCGAACAATACCCGCCTTGACCACCAGCAAGAGAGATCCGCATGCTGTACAAAGGTCTGCGCAGGCCGCTCCTGCACATAGCTCGAGTCCCTGTCGCGGGGCTCTCGACGTGTATTGGTTGCGTGAATAAATAAAACCGGCGACGTGATGTTTTTTTGTTTTTGCTTTCGTCGAGTTCCACCTGCATTTTGGCCGACCCAGGGTTTCATTGTCTGGACTCACGCGGCGTTTATTTCTTCCTTGGTTGTTGCTGTTATCGTCATCGTTTGGTGTCGGCAATTTGCGTGGGCAAATGTTTCACTCCGGCGGGTGAAACAGTGGAGAGGGGGCTTAGCTAGCGGCAGTGGCAAACGCGAGGGCGTGAGCTAAATGATGGTGTCGAACGACAGGGCAGAAAGAAGAGAGCCTTTATTCACGGGAGAGTACACCCATGCCGCTGGGTACTTTTCCTCGCATTTTCTCTTTCTTTACAATTCCCATGGCGGTAGTACGATGGAAAGATATACAATCGTTCTGTACGGACACTCTGGGTTTATCAGATTTTGCTGTCATATACCTGGTAGAGTTTCGTGTTTGTGATGGGCCCTGCGTACGACGTCGCCCGTTCACGGAGAAAATATCACCTATTTTGGGAACAAGCTGCTAAAATATGGACCGGTTTCTCCTTAAAAGGATAACGAAGTGGTCATAATTCGACTGGTTCGTCTCCAGAACGAGAACTGATCACTTGGAATCTGACTGCTTCTTGCTCGGGGACGATCGAGGTGCAGCCAAGTAAGTACACTGGTATGTTCCCAGATCGAGGACATACGTTTGTGATCTGGCCGGTTTGCCCTCCATAACGACGACAAACTACTTGGAATTTTACTGCTTTGCCCTCAGAACTAGGGCGAAGTATGTTTGATTTGGCTTGTGTGCCCCAGGACAAGGACAAACTCTCAGTAGTGGAATTCACTGCTTTGGTCTTGAACAGGGACAAACTACATGGAGTTTGACTGCTCTTTCCCCAGGAAGGAGAACAAGCACTCGTGTTTTTTTTGTCAATAGTCGACTGCTTTTTCGACCAGAACCAGCACTAAATACCTGGAACTCACGGGTTCACCGTCTCTCACAGTTTGATGAGTTTCCCCCCAAGACAAGGACAATCGCTTAGAATTCGACTGTCACTAAGTTATCCCCATAACCAGGGCAAACTACTTGGAATTTTACTCGGTTGTTCCAAACAAGGCCGGGGACAAATTACTTATAATTTGACTGATTTGTCCCCAAAATCGGAGCGCAGTTTGCCCTTGGAGGGTTCGAACAGAATACGTCGTGAGATTAAGTGACCTATAAACAACAAATAAGTCGTCATTCCTCGTAATTGCAATGTTATTGGTGTCATGCGCATCATGGGTGGTGCTACTGGTGCAACCCAAACAGCAATCACGTGTGCTGACCGGAATAGGTTTGGCGGGTTTGCAATTAACGTGCGTTCTCGCGGCTTAACTTGGGGCGTGTACACACCAGGTATTCAGTATCTCGGATCGTATTCGTTCTCTTTGTTGCCTGTTCTTCAACCATTACTATTTTGACGTCGTTTTTTATTTGACGACATTGATGGTAGACAATACCTGGTGATGTATAGTTGCAGAGTGCATCACGAATTTAATATGTATATTCATATGTAGATACAATATGCATGGTATATCCCTGGTATGTTTGCTGTTGCCTTGAAATGGGTATGCCGTGTAAACGCGGTATCGAACAATCACATCTAGCTTGCATGAGGTTTGAGTAGTTTTCGCGATCTCGCCGCTGTTGATATTATCTCTCAGCTTTTGATGGCTTCGTTGTTCAATGTTTCGTGGGTAAAATATCTGTAGACCTGGTTGTCATGTAGAGTTCTCCTCGTGCTCGTTGTCTGTCCAAATCTTGTCA
This sequence comes from Postelsia palmaeformis, assembly GCA_037834295.1. NCBI lineage: Eukaryota > Phaeophyceae > Laminariales > Laminariaceae > Postelsia > Postelsia palmaeformis. Next base: position 15,125 of record JBBMHQ010072308.1, read on the forward strand.
GTTTTCTCGTTCGTCGCCATATTTGTTGAAGCGCGGGGCTGGTATCCGTGATACCTTTCGTAACTCATGGCTTGTCCCTTGCAGTCGTGAATATGGTAGATCTTGTTTGCTCACGGTAGGTAGCGGTCGTGAACCGTCCCCCTTGAAAATAAGTGATGCCCCTTGTGAGCCCTGAACACTCAGGCCATGTCAGGAAAAGGCGAAGGACAAGTTTTCCACCAGAAGATCGTGATGCAATAGCTGTGTGGGCTGTGTTTCGTGCAACGGTGCGTTTTGGAGGAGTTTCTAGGTATGTTCACGGCAGCATCAACACAGCCAGCAGCAATATTCTTGTAGCAGACCCATGCGTTCCGGCCGGTCAAGGAGTCGTGTGTGGTACGGTACGGCTGCAGCTGGAACCAGGCTGACATCAAAGACAAAAAATGCCGCAGTTACCGTGACGCTTTCGCGTATCTTGCGTCTTGTGTAACGCACGCGTCCTGTTTTTGTTCCGCCGGGTTTTTTCTGTTCCCGACTGATTCGATGGAATGGCCGGATGCTTTGTACGCCGTGGGTGACGCAGTCTATGTCGTGGCAGTCTACCCGTGTAGCGTCTTACTTTCGCTTTCGGGAGGATTTGTACTACCGGCGGGCCCCCTGTAGATTTGCGTCCACAGAGTGGGATCGAAGATCGCACCCACACCCCCTTGTTCGTTTTGTTGGTCTCGAGGTTGATTGAGCCACACGAACAGCGAGAGAAAAAAGTAAAACCGAGCGATAATGCATGCGCACGTGAAGGGAATATCCAGGCGATGTCTTCTACGAAGTTTCGACTCTTTTCATATTGGGTAGCGCCCCTCCTCCCTCGACCGCCCCGAGGATCAGTAAACTCAACACAGTACTTGAAACTCACTGCCGGGGGGTGCAATATGTTGTGTGTTAGGGTGGAGACGGAGCTTGGGTCTAGGTCGCTTGTGACCGGAGGCTTTTGATATAAGGGTTGTCTGAAGGGGTGCTTGTTGTCAGCAGTACATCCCTCATAGCTGTGCTGCTTTTGTGATGCACCTTGTCGCTGTAGTTGAAAACGTACCTGGTATATTTGAACAAAATAGAGGCGCTTGAGTTGTTTCATAGCTGCCTTGGAAGGATGACACCTACTGCTCGTATTTTAATGGAGGTGCCCCGTGATTTTTTCTGCCAATCGCGCCGTCAACCGACGTGCATGCATTCATGTCCAGCGCGTGTCAATCGCCGGAAAAACAAGATGAGCAATCCCGCGTTGTTTCTCTGTTTCTGTTTTTTGTACTCGTTTCGACAAGGAGTTTCTTGCGGACCGCCGGTATGAGCTGAGCAGAATACACGAAGGTCGTGACATAAGAATAAAAACAACTCTAGCCCGCCCCCTTCGGCTGGTGCTTCTGGTAGTCCCGTTCCCTCTTTCAGTATTTAGGCGAGAGGTACTCCGAACAGATTCTTGGTTGTTCGACCATTCGTTTGTGTCGCGCACTCCTTCGCTGCTGCGGCTTGTTTGTTTACATCACCTTGTTACGCGACATCATTCGAAGAAGCAAGTGTTGGTGTCGCGGTTGGGGCCACTCGATCTCGATTTGGTTCTTTCTGGCGACGGATTGAGTTAACCCTGTTGATACCGTAGCGTGCCGTTCTTGAGACAACCCACTTGAAATTTGAGGGGGTTGCTCTCTTGGCACCCAAACCTCGAACCATGAGTAGCATTGTTTCCTAACGGGAAGAAACACTGAGGTCGTGATAGCAAAATAAATGGCTAGCAACTCTGTTTATGAGCGGCAACACTCGAGATTTGTCGCCAAACAAATACCGCACCAAGCTGGGCCTTCATTTGTGTAACAAAGGAGGGTCGGGACCAGCAACAGGGTCAGGAGGAGGGAAGCAAGAGGTCAGGTGCACGTACCGCGAAGCAGTGCAGTATTCACAAGCTTCAACCTTTTTAAAACCGCAGTCTTATTCCCCGGCCAATCTTCTAAAATTCCCAGTGATTCGTCCCCAAAGCGGGAGTGCAGCCTTGCGAGGGTTCACAATAGGGGGGACCTACGGACGAGCGAAGACCAGATTGTTTCGGTGTTCTCCTGCTGTCCCTTATCAACAGTACCGCAGCTTCATTTTCGGAGACGGCCAAGTTGAACTCTAAGCAGTTTTTTCCCCCGAATCGGGGGCTTTTAGGCCTGGAAGGTTGTGGCTCATTACAGCAGTCTACACGACTCTCGACACGAATATTTTGAGCGGTAGGCTATATAATTTGGTGCTCGTGGGTCGTCTAACGGATTCACGTCAAGAGCGGTGTACATGAATGACTGTGTGTGTGTGTGTGTTTTTTCCTCAATGTTTTGGAGCAGATTCGTCGAAGCTCCTTTTGTTCATTTCCAAAAGGTGGCGCGGACTTGGGTTCGAGATCGTCGGTAAGCCAGACAAAGTCAGGCAGGCCTCATGCGAAGACAGTAACAAAAACGGGTAGTCGAACCTGTAGGGTGAGATGTCGGAAAGCCCAACCAGGCGGATGACCACTCCAAACGCGAATATAAACATGTATATATGCCCTTTTATCATTAGGCTTACCATCCGACAATATCCCACATGAGCTCAATGTTCACCAATCGAAACATTCCGCAATGAAGAAATACCCGGATACAAAAGGAGCCTATGCACACGGCCTATCTACCTTCTTTGTCTACTTCCATGTTTTATCCACGATATTCCATGTGTTGTCTTGACGCCCTCCCACATAATCCGTCCCGCATAACACAGCTCATGACTATTAACATAATGACCGCTTTCGATGCAAAGTAGCCTGGGACTCATTCCCTTCAGTACCCCAGTCTCGACTTGGGGACAAACCACTGTAATTCCAAGTGACTTGTCCTCACAACGGGACTGGGGTCCTGAAAGGGTTCAGTCCTTCTACGCACGATAAGCGGGGGACAGAATTGTGTCCAATTTTTTTTTTCGACTCTTGTTGACAGATCATGCTATGGTTGGGTGACTAACTCACTCACTGCTGTATGTTCTTCAGATTAAACCGTTCTTTCTAACGGACGACATCCAGCACAACCAGTGTCCGTGCCGATTCTTCGATCCTTTTGAAAGAGTAGAAGCGATACAAGTCCTGTGGCACAGGCACGACCGGATCATATGCGCTACCAAAGCAGTCAAACTTGGTTTCTGTGAAACATCTACCGTCTCCTTTCTCTTAACCCCTGTTTTTACATTCTATCACGGTCGGCCATAGCAAGTAAAAGACGTACCTATGGTTCACACAAAACAAAAATACTTCCTTTTCTTCTTGTTTTTTTAATCATCACTTTTCACTTCCACCCTAACCTTACTCGGAGGAGGTTTCACCCTCGACGACTTTCTGAACAAGCCGTGGTCACAGGTGTCTACCCTTCTCCCCCCCGGTACGTGCCTTTATTTATTTTGTCGCGTATAGGGTCCTGCATTCCCACTGCTTGTCGATTTACATCGAATGGAGCTAACTCACGCTCTCGCGCTTCCCTCTATTAATAGTCGAATATTTTATTCGAGAAAAAGGCCCTGGGCATGCACCCGGTCATATTTGAACCCACGAAATTGTTTTGGATGGGCGCCTATGTTTACCGATAATTTTTGGTCTTATATACTGCCGTGCCCGGTAACGGGGTAACTACGAGTGCGTGATTTAGGGATTCCAGGTACACATGTAAGATCCGTCGCTGAAAAATACATTTTTTCGGAGATTCGAACGCATGTGCTGCCGCTACTGCCCGGAGCTACAAGTACTCTGTGCACTGCTTCTTCTGGCGTGAATATAGGTGGACTATTCATGCGGGAGACCCTGTAAATGGGACCTGCAGTACATACAAAAAGCTATATGATTCCCTGTCTTTACTCACAGCAGTGTAGGACCCTGTAAATGGGACCTGCAGTACGTACGTAAAGCTATGTCGTTGCCTGTCTTTGCTGACAGTGTTTGGTCCTTTCCACTAGGCCCCCCCGTTACACGGAGGAAGCGTTTGGTCACTGTGCCTAAAGGAGCAATACGTGCGTGTGGGTACTCACACCTCTCGTAAATGGTGTGTGTGTGTGTGTGTGTGTTTTTTTTTTTTGTCCACCCTTGTAGCACCGCACTCTCAATGTGGGGGGATGATGCGGTCAATTTTCAAGTAGTTTACCCTCAAAACGGGACTGCGGTCTGTAGACGGTCACCACGAGCCGCTTGCATATGCGGCAGGGCAGAAGGAAACATGATTCTGTACGGTTTCAGATCGTGTGATTCGTGATTCGTCCGGCGACATGTGTGGCTGTGTTCTATGAGCTGAATATAATAGCCGAATGAAGGGTGATTTTTGTCGTTTGGACAGTCCCGTGGGCGTGGCACACGCGGTGGTGACAGGTTTTTTTTACATGACATTTTCCCTCCCCGTAGTGTGCGAGTTTAGGTTCGAGTGAGTCGAGCGAGGTGCTTCGGATTGTGATGAAAACAAAATATAAATTACGAGTCAAATAGTAATCCTCTCATACCACTATTAATAAGTCTTTTTGATAGGAAGATAAAAGCTTTTTGAACTGCAGTCTTTTGTTTGGGACAGCCCAGTCATTTTTCAAGTAGTTTACCTCCAAAGACCGGATTGCGGAGTCTTTCAGGCGACCCTCCGACTGGAACCTCCGAGCCTCTGACTATCAGTCCTCCTGGGATGGTATGCTTGGTGAGGCTCTTATTGTTTTTTTTTGCGATTTGACAATGAGCAGCATCATCCTAATATTGATCACTGATAACTTTCCCGAAAGAAGAAAATCAAAGAAAGCCAAAGGAAACCCACGCACCTAGAGTCTATGAATCGGTTCTATTCGGCTCACTTGGGGGATGATGGGGCTTGAAAAAATTATCTCGGGTTTGTTCGCTCGTCAACTTCCTTCTACCAAACCTATGCGCAAATAGCTACTTGAGACAAGTCAGCTGTCAGCAGATAGATAGATGTCCGCTGCTGCTTTTTTCGTGTACAACGCACCCTTCCTCTATATAGCGCGGACGGAGGGGAAACCCGGCCAGAGCAATCGCTGCCTACTTGTAGGTGTCAAATGACCTGTGTGCTCTACCCTACGCACAGTCGGACGAGTAGACGATAAATTAAAGCGCTGGGTCTTTCGTGACGAAAAAAGTGGGAGGCTTGTGCCGTAGGGAGCAGGAAGTGACCCCGCATCTGATTTCCGACATGAGAGGCAGAACAACACGCAAAAAAAATGCGACTGAAATCAGAAAAGACAAATCCGTGCTTCCCGACTCAAGATCACAGCGAAACAACGGTCAGTTACTTTGAGGCAGGTGGCTTTTTCTGACCTCCCCCCTATTCGCTCTGCATCTGTGTCTCCCACCGCCCGTGCTACCTTGGAAAAACCAGCAGTGTTCTCGATAATGAACACGCGCCGCATGACACCACGTCTACGATTTTTGGTGTACGTAGTTTGCAAAAGTTGGGTATTCAAAAACATCAGTTTTTTCCATACCCCTACTCGTCGACACCCAATGAAGAGACCTCCGCCCTTCGAGAATAGGTTATCTGCTTCTTCTTTGTCCCTGCCATTCCCTGCCTCTGCTGTCCTCCCAGTTCAGCCAACCGAAGCTGTCGTCAACTCTATGACCCTCTAGCCGATGCCTTTTCCTCGACAATTCCATCTCGCTCCAGAAACGCGAGGCTTTCCCTTTGCCCAATCTCGCAGTTTTAGCAACGTTTTGTTGCACCAGGTGTCTATATACCGTACGTACGTACCTTCTTGTCGTTTGTGTACGCTTTGGGGGCCTACAGTTGTGCTAAAAGTGGATTGGTACTGCAGCGGTGATAGTAAACAATCCCGTCAACGACACAAAACTCAAAGACCTCCGCTTCGTGGAACGTGCGTACGAATAGGTACTCGGAGCAGTCAGATCAGACTGTGCCGTCCCTGAACAATACCAGAGATCGTCAATTCACCACAGGGGTCCATGTATACAATGTGCTGAATAGGAAATACCGGGTACGGTGTACGCAAAAACCTGTGTATTCCTGTCTTTTTACTCACAATATTCGGCCCTTTTTGCTATTGTCCCTCTGAATAGTTGTAGGGTGTTCGTTTTCAGCAGCGGTGTTTGATCATCGTACGTACATAATCGTAACGTTCATGTAACGGTTTCGTTTGGCATGAAACGTCGTGACGTCCGGAACCGGCTCCGAGAGGCAAGGTCTACGTACATATTGTCCTAACACAGCAACATAGTTGCTGCCGTGAACTATATGCTGCTGTACTTTTCAGCGTTTATTAGAGTACGCGCTCTGCTGAAGATCGGGGTTACCTTGTGTTGTGTATTTTGATGATTTTGATGTGGCTGTGTAGTGTCAATCCGGGTTGTTTCCGAGATAATGACTGTGTGCTGTGACTGGCAGATTACGTACCAGGTACACAATACCCGTTCGTCTTGTGCTTTCGTGAGTAAACCACCAACTCGCAGGTTGCCGAAACCGTCATACATGGTGGACGGGGCATTCGCATCATCACACATTGGGCATATGTCTTTGCTCGTGTGGGAGAACACAAAGTCGCATCATCGATAGCCGGAGGAGACGCGTGTAATCATCCTCTCTGGTCGAGACCTCTGTACCACCAGCTGTCTTCGTACAAGTACGAGCAGAGCGTACAGAGCGAGCGGAATTGAGCAACTGAGAGACAACAACAGCAGCACCACTATATGAGTGAAAAAGCCACAAAAACAGCAGCAGCGTCTTTTTGATCCGTACCACATCCGCTCTGTTTCCCTGCGACCCGTGCAGGTGTGTTACTGAAAGGGTTATCTGTTGTAAGTACCCTTACCGTATACAGCTAGGTCAAGCACCTGCAGTCATCACTTGCTCCTATTCCCGGCCATACAATGACTGATTTAGGGAGACCATGTCTTTCTGCCGGAGGATGTTTTGGGAAACAACCACGTACATCGCTGCCGCGCACAAAATCTGCCGCCTCTCGCGACACCCGACATCACGCACGCTCGTACGCTCACGCGTTTCGCTGCGTTTGTTGATACTTGTTTTAGTTTTTTGCAGGGATCGTCCCCCCCTCTTGCTTGAAATCTTGGCCGTCAACCAGCTTCCGCTGGTTATACCGTATATAATCGTGTGTCAAAAACTATACGCGGTGTATAGCTGCCAAGATATTTTTACCCGTTCTCGGCTTTTTGCTCTTGAGGCGATCTTTCAGTTACCTATTTACTTGCCGTTTCGTTTTTTATCATGAACGGAGCAAAACGTTTAAGTGCGAGTTTAAAGTTCGTTTCTTGCCGCCGAACGGTTTCCCCTGTCTCATTGGCCGAGGAGTGTTGCTCCTCGATGGGCCCGTCGCATAAACGTGTTTCTATTGGGCACGCTCAGAGCTGTGGGTCGCGGGGGTGTTTCACAGTCATACAGCGTGCTTGCCACTGCACGACACCTACCACAACAGTTGGCAGCAACACACGAGTACGTGCTGCTAGTTTGTGTGTGTAGATCTTCCTGTGCTTTCTCCCACCTCCCTCTCCTTCCGACCCACTAGGGCCGGTGGAAACTGGACAGCCCTGTTTGTACCATTTCGACATAAATTTTCCATTTTTTTACAGCAGCAGCATCATCATCATCATCAGTCCAGCGCTAACTTCTGCCGAAGCTTCATTAACAACAACAGCGGTGGCCGCAACTGCACAAAAGACAGCAGCACCAATCTTCCCGTTCGTTGCGGTTGGGTCCGTGGTTTCACCCGAGCGAACTCTCTTCTTTCCCGTCTCTGTAGTGTCGTAGCCAGTTTTTCTTCGCTCACCAACGCGAATCTCTGGGCGAGGAGTGCACTGCTGCTACTGCTGTCGTTCTCGCAAAGGGGGGACGGAACGGAACAACAGCAGCAGCAGGAGCAGCGGCGGAAGCGGAAGCGGAAGATTTGGCGACGAAAAGGGAAAGCTAAGACTCGCGTTTCCTTTTTTGCACCTTCAAGTTTTGACCAACTAATATATTACGCCCTGGTGGCTAGCTGATACCCGGTCTGCCGATAAATAAAAGAGGGCGGAGCTACCCAAGCAAGTGCACCCGTGCGCTGTCCCGCGAATTGCCTGGAGACGGCGTCACTCTCCCTCAAGCGCCAGCAATTGGCTCGACCTGACCTGAAAAGCGACTGGAGATCTCTTCCGCGAGAAGCGGCAGCAGCAATCGAGCAATCCGGCAGCGCTATGATGGTCACCGCAAGACGATACGGGGTGATGATTTATGATGAATGTTTTTGCTTGTGCTTGGATGATGCCTGTATTTCTTGAGCTGTAGATAACTTCTTTGCTGTACGCGCTGTTTTTTCTGTATAACGTGCTGTTTTTAGCGCCTACCTTGCGCACGGTAAAGGTAGCAGCAGCTTTGTTTTTGCTGTTTTTATCAGAGCAAAAGCCGGTGAAAGAGTAGTTATCACGCCAAACGTCTGGCGGGTCTCGCGGGAAGAGGCGTCTAAACACAAGACGCTTGTAGTACTGCTGCAGTCCTGTTCTGCTGCCGGCTGCTGTCAGGTTTCAGCCTCTTTCCGCCCTCCCACGCCTCCCTCGTCTGTTTCGGCTTTGTGGTCGGGGGATAAGTTCGTACCTGGTATATCTGACCGTGGGCACTAAGGGCTTGTACGTGTTTTCCACGTAGTGTTTTTTTTGTTTAATTCACCGACTGTATTCTCAAAAGAACGGGTAGAGTTTCCCACTTCACTGCAACATGCTCGAGTCTCTCACGCCCCTCTTCGTCGATTGAGAAGAGCACGAGAGCAGCCAGGTTTTCTTTCCCGTGGTTTTATTCCGGTCTTACTTGAAATGCGGGGTTAATGTTTATACGTTCCTTCTGTTTCCAGCCAAAGTCGTACTTGAGAAACAGAAAAATGACGGATGTTGTTACAGAAGCGGTGTGTACATTCCTGTGCACGTACGAGTACTACTACTGCAGTGTGGACGAATTAGAATTGTTTTTTACCGTTTTTTTTATAAAATAGTACTGGTATTAATAGTGGTCTTCGGCTGTTTTGATTGTTTTCAAGCGTCTTCGTGCGGCAGCGGTGTCCGACTTGATAGATCTGTCTGCTGCCGACCAATGGTATGTAAGTTACATCAGGCGCAAGGGCGATATCCAACCGCAAAGCACTCGCATCTTCCCGATCTCGCTCCTCTTTTCATTCGTGTGTTTTTCTAACTGCTCGTGACCCGAATGCCTTTCCGTCTACCGTGTTCCATACCCCTGCCCTTAGTACGAGTATTCGCCTCTTGTTCTGCGGAAACTTGAGCTCATAGTCAGGCTTACTTTTATTTCCCGTTTTCGGGGTCGGTCCACCGTGCCCCCGATTATGTTCCTTTGTTGTTGTTGATGATTGCTATCTTTCATCTCGAGTGTGTTGCTGTCTATCAGGTAGTGTTGCTGCTGTGTATGGATGTGGTGGTGTCGCTGATTGGGAGCTGCTTTTGCTGATGCTTCAGTGCGCTTCTCTGTTCTGTTTTTTTTCTTGTAGTTGTGACAAACCCGGTGTTAACACTATCGTTATGCCACTGGTGGTGATGATGATGATGATGATGCTAAAATGTGGAGATGCATCTCCTCCCACTTTCGTCAATAATAGCAAAAGATACGAAAACAAACCGAAATCAAATTGAACGGAAAGTTTATTTTGAGGGAAGCAAACAACCACATTCCCCTCCCCTCCGTGTACTTCCTTGGATTTGTTACACTTAATCTAATTGAACAGGACCTACGGTATACGTTGAAAAAAAAGTTTGTTTTTCGCTTTTTTTTCGCGAGCACTTTGTCGTCGTCACTGTGATGCCCCGAGCTGGGACCTCGTCTAACCGCAGCCCCCATTTGGGGGACAAGCTACTCATAATTTGACTGGTTTACCCCCAAAGCCGGACCACGGCCTTACAATCGGATATTGTTTCGTGTGCCCGAAGACGGGAAGTTTATATTTTTTTCTCGGCGGCCACAGCAGTGAGTCTTTTTTTTTCACGCGGGGCCGTAGTAAATATTACCTTATGGTAAGACAAAAGAATATATACTTCAATGTTTTCCCCCTCTCAACATTATTCGGTCCTATGGTCCCACCGTACTAGACGTTGGTTTTGGTCTGAGACCCGACTTGATATACCTCGTCGAACTCGGCAAGCAGGGCCCAAGTTGTGCTGCAAACGACCTGTGTGTAGCTGCATCCTGCACAGGACTGTGTAGGATGCGGGTCTTATGGGTAAAAGCGTTTCTTTAAGCCGCCTGACGTGTTTGTGGAGAAGAGTGTTAATCGAAACACGCGGCGTAGCCGCGTGATCGCCCCTGCCGACCTCGCGTCCCCCAGAAGGCTGGAGTCAGGTCTCGGGTTTGGAATTAACGGGATATATACCGCGTTGTTGACACTCTTCATGATTGCCACCTGCTGGCCTCGGTTGTGGATTTTATCTAGTGTATGTTGTAAAAAAAAAGAGGTACTTTTATACATGTGTTGGCGTCTGCTTTCTCCGGCAAGGGGTGTGCTTAGCTGGGGTGCTGATGGAGCCGTTTTTGCCCCTGTTTATCACGTTTTTCATGCCGGAGCAGCCTTCTTTGTAAGGGATTTTCCCGCTTTTTGACCCGTGAACATTTTGGCTCTCGTGTTTTTTATTTACTTTTGGGTTGGCGGCCGCTTTTCCCCCTCGTCTCTCTTTCCTCGTCGGTCTGCTCGTTTGCGGTAAATTCAATGTTCTGCTCGTCTGCTTCTTTTTATTTGTTAAAAATGCCATGTGATATCACTTGTTGATGCCGTGCTTGGGCGACGATCGGACTTTGCTACGGCGACGGTGTCTGGTTCCACACTGGTGCGCTGCAAAAGGTCGTCCAGGGAACGACCAATATGCAGTCACCGTACACCTACTGGCCGTCCGGAGATGTTAACGGGTACAACGCCATGTCCTCCGGGGTAAGAGAGAGATCACGCGCGCTGTTTCATTCAACGTTTGTTGGCCGCACTTGTGTTGTTGTTCCGGAATGGAGGAGCGCTGTTGTTGATGCTTTCGCGTAACGAGTTTGGTCAACAACAAAAGCTCTGCGGTCTTGTGGCTAGACCCGCTTTGCCTTACCTTTTTTTCTCGCTTTTGTTTGTTTCGGTTGCTGTTGGCTTAGTGGCATAATGTGCGGCGATGGTGTCGGTCGGTTTTTCACGTTGCTAGCAGGTACAGCACCCCTTTTTGCGGTTTGAACCCCTATGTTGATGCTCCGTCGGAACACACTGGATCCTGATTCATCAAAAGCCGAACCTGTATGTACACGGAGCGAGGTTCGGGGCCCGTGTTCCGAGCTGTGGAGGTGGCGGAGCCTTTGCTTTCACGGTAGCACTACTGTTGTGCCACGCAGCGCTGCCTGAACACGCGCCCTTTGCCTCCTACCGTTCACGGAGGCAAGTAAGAGCGTGGGTACATGGTCAGGCGTTGAGAGCACCAAGATGGGTACTGTATCAAAACGTAACCCAAGAGTGCGCCCTCCACCAAGTGTCTGAGCTTCGTTTGCCAGACTCGTGAATGTGTGGGGTCTTTTCGTGGCCGGTTTCTTCACGCCCTGCACGTCGTAGCGAACCCGGTTTTACCCCGAAAAGCCGCAATGCGTCAACGCGATTTCCCGTTGTCTTGTTGTCCAGGT
>JBBMHQ010072309.1:0-12796 GCA_037834295.1 Postelsia palmaeformis
TATGACAGTCACTACCGCCTAGCTCTCCGATCTCGGCACGGCTTTCGACACGAGCAGCACAGGACGGTCGGCACAAAAAGCGGGCGTTTATCAGTTCCGAGCGTGTCTAAGTCGGTTCAGTGTACGCGTCGGTCGCACCCCGAAAAAAAAAGCGAACAGACGAAGTGCAGACAGACGGACAAGCCTCAATATTAGGGATTTGTTAAATAAAGCCACGCTCTGGCAGCTTTCAGAAGAGTTTTTTGTCCGTTTATGGGTATACCCAGACGGGTATACACACGACCCGTTATAGAAGAGCATCTATTGTGGCTCGTCGGGCTAGCGCCCTCCTCGCTTCAAAAGCTCCTCATTAAAAGAAATCGATTACCGGAAAGCGCGAGAGCGTGAGTTAGCTAAAATTCGATGAAAATCGACGAGCAGCGGGAATGCTGAACTCTATGCGCGACAAAAAATCAAGGCACGTATCAGGAGGAAAAAGGGTAGACACCTGTGACCACGGCTTGTCCAGAAGGGCGTCGAGAGTAAAACCTCCCACGAACTAGGCTGGAAGGTGAAAGTGATGATTATGCTTGTTACCTGTTCCGCGTGCGGGGCGTTCTGGCAACCACTCCTACAGGCAGCAGCAGCAGTAGTACCGATCTTCTTTCTGATTGATACCGAGGGCTGCAGACGGCATTTGCGCAGTACCTGGTAACAGCCAACCGAGCTTGCGCCGACTCGGTCAGCGTGTATCCACAATAAGCACACCTTTCGAAGCCTCAAGAAGTTTCGAAGGCCAGCGCTGTCGGTATCGTGGTATACCAGGTATTAGGCAAGACCTGACAGAATTGTTGAGATACATGACGTATAACCTCTGTACCAATTCAGCACGAGTTCAAGTATGCACGGCAGCAGCGGTCACCAGGTACCTGGTAGACTTTTGCTGCACATGTGTCCCTGTATAGTGTTGTACGTACCCTGGTATATAGCTGCACGGTACGAGCAGCTTCGAATTGTCTACGTTAATACCAGGTACTCTTAACCGGTAGCGATTATTGAGTGGAGGAGGCACGTATCTGCATCTTCGTTGAGGTTTGCGTTGATGGCTTCGCTCCGTTCTGCACTATCAATATTAATAGTAACAGTTTCCCTGTCTACCGCTACCCACTACGACCATAATTTGTAGTTCAATGCACACTATACATGAGAGTTTGTCACGTTTCGCGTTAGCACGAGTTTCGAGGGGGTCTCTTGTCTCACATGAGGTGGAGCGCGTTATACCTGCTCAAGTAGACCAACGTTACAATGCGTTGCCTGCCTCAGCTCCGACAGAGAACAGAGAGCAGAGTGCCGCCTACCAAAGCCCCATAAGTATGGTACGTACCTGATGGGCTTATCTTCGCCTTTCTGGTCAACTGTTTATGCTCTCTGCCTATGAGTACTACAGCAGTACAGCGGAGTAAACTTGGTTGCTCATTTGTCACTTTCCCCCACGATCGGTTATGTACGCACATACATACCGTAAGGGGCAACCGGCGCTGTCCCCACTCGGTTCGTCGGCAAATATTTCAACATTCGGTTGACGGCTCTTGCCCCTTGACATGACAGCCGTCTTGGTTTTCTCACCCTAAAGCTAGCATGTTTGGTCCAAATAGGCCTGGACGGGCCAAAACTACTGCTGTAGACTGCCAATCGCAATCTCTGGACGTCGAGTCTGTGGGACCTTCCACTCGCAACCTGCATGGGACGTTGCAACCCGACACTCGTCTCCTGATTGCGGGGAGGGGGGATACTTAAAAGACAGCCCTTAGTACTTGCGGCTTTTCGGCATGTCTGGGTCGGCTCTAGGAGCATTTACGTCTGCCAGTCGGACGCGCTAGGGCCGTGCAGACGAGCGTCGAACCGATCGGCTATCCGGATTGCCGTCATATTGTCAGTTGGCTGACGTTTCTGCCTGAACTGCTGTGTCGACACCAGCGGTCACGAAGGCTATCATGATCAACACACTTCCTACAAGTCAGCCAAGTGGCGCCACGGGAACCGAAACGAAACGGTTCGGTTTGACGCTCGTCCGTATGGCCCCGGTCCGTCGTTCCTCCGTTTGACACGCAAGATAACACCCGTGTGACAAGATGACACCTCCTGGGACGAATTCCCGGGCCGAGTTTAGCAAGGGGGGCACTCACACGACCAAAATGCTGGCTTTGGAAAGATCTCGACGAGAAACTCTCACAGACCCATCGCTCGCCGTTTGCACCTTCCGTATTGCCGAGGGAATCGAGTGCGAAATTCGTCGAAGGGGTTGTGTTATCTTATCACCCGGGTGCTACACGGTACTAACGTGGATGCTCGAGGGCCGAGACGTGCCGGCGAGCCGCAAACAAGACAGACATACGTGAGAGGGTCGCTCTTGCGACTACCCAGCGAGCTTGTGACGCACATGTATCCTCTTCCAAAGTTGCCGAGTGTCGTATTATCCAACTAGGGCTCCCGACAAGAGGTCTGAGCAGGTGGAGATTGGCTGTTGCCTGGTCCTGGACCCCTGTTCCCTATACGAGTAGGCCTTCTCAAGACTACCACGTTCCTAATCCTCTGGACCTTTTCTTGTAGGCCTTCCCTGGGGCATTACCGTGAAGTACACCCATATATAGGGTCGCCTTACAACTGCAGTAAACCACCTGCCTCAACTAGGCATGGAGTGTGCGGTAGCAAGTCCCATGCGGATCACGTGCGGAATATTGTAAAGACCGACGACGGGGGTCGGTTGCCTCAAACCGATTTAGGAAAAGCCTTGGACTTGTCGCATCATAAGCGCGGGACAAAGTGCATCAAGAGTGGTTACGTACAATTACGTAGTCTTGCGCCGTACGCTATAACCGAAATAACACGCCGCCTGGGATGGATTTTAGAGACGATTCCCTCCAAACCAGGTTGGCGCACACAACGGAAATGGCGGCTTCGAGAAGATCTCGACTAGATATTTTTGATAGACGCGTTGCTCTGTGTTCGCACTCTCCCCATGGCCGAGAAAATCACCGGTGAAACCCGTCCTAGGTGGTGTGCTATCTTATCACAAGTATGATGTGTTCTTCACATACGGTACTACAGACAGTAGCAACCGTCGGAAATTTTGTGATTTAAGCAGTAAGAGGGCCACAGGAGCTTTGCACCTCCCGAAAGCGGAAGATTGAAGGAAGGATATCTGGGGTTTGTAAAGCGGCAGTGAATGAAAGTAGGCATTCTTGGACAGGGGTACATATCTACAATAGAGCGGGCGTGGCTGAGGTTAGACGCATGGAAGGAGAGAGGATCAAGGGCACGATGAGCGTGCGAGAAAGTGAAGCATCCGGCGAAAGTACCGAAACCTGATCTGGTTTGGATTAGTAGCTGATCGGCTTGGAAGTAAATGCCATGTGAAAATTGATTGCTGAAGGACTTGGAAGGAAAAATTGACAAATCAGAAAACTGCGGGAATGCAATCCCTTCTTCTCTCTATTGGCGCTGAAATTATTTTGAAAAACGAAAAAGAACGAGTTATATATGGATGCCGACAGCAGCTGACCTTCGTGATGCCCGCTACAAGCATGTAGCACAACACCATGGCCTGCTGTATCGTACTGAAATATAACACCATAAGGCACATATCCTATCGCATACCCACAGCCCGTCACTGCGATACCGACACTTTTTTTTTTGACGCGCGGTTATTCTGGATGCCCCGCATACCGACAGCCGGCCACGGCGATACCGATACTTTTTTATTCTTGACGCGCCGTTTCTTTCGACGTGCTGTGCTTTTTTGCCCTCGCCCCCGAATGATGCAGGCGCAGAGAACCCGACGTACACGAAAAAGGGTAACTCAGACTACGTGATTAACGTAGTGGCAGGTCTCATTGTCACGGGGGGATTGATCCAGTTCGGCACCGGGCTGAAGAACATGGCCTTCGGCACGAACGTGTTGGATATCGAGTAGGACAAGGAAAGGAGCAGCTCGGACGAGTGACTGGGAGGAGGGGGGAGATAAAGCGCGCGCTTTGTTATCGGCGTGCCACCAACGGCACGTCATGCGTTGACGTCGTGCCGGGGATGGGGAAGGGGAAAAGGCATGGCATGGTATGGGATTGTGCTCGCTGTGTAGGAGTACTAGTGGACTCCCCAGACGTTGCTGACACGCTGCCTACTGTTGTTGCTGATGCTGCTGTTTCGCTTCAAACTGGGCGTCAGCGGCGGTGGCGGGCATCTATCCGGCTTGTTTCGCGCTAGCGTTTTTGTTACGGGAAACAGCTGGCGGGGGGAAACGAGGGTCGCCGGCTCGAGGCGGGAGAATCCTTTTTTTTTCGCGAGCAATGGGTTTGTTCACCCCACCGTAGGGTAGGGGTGGTGCGTGGTTTTGGTATCACGTGGTTATTTTTTGTTCCGTTTTTTTTTTGGGGGGGGGCACATTTCGGTGTAGGCTGTGCACAGCAGCCCCGTGCAGCAGCCGAACGCGCGAAACGAAGTGAATATTCGCTGGGCTGGTGCTTGTTTGTTGGCTGTGAAAAACGGAGTATCACGTTGCCGAGCATTTCTCTGAACAGCCAGGACGTGACAGACACAACCTCGGCGAACTTGAAATAGCGGAAAATCACATCCCAAAGCCTTAGAGAAAGTCAACTCCTGAACTTCGGACCACCAAATGTAATAACGCATGCGCTGATTGACCTGCCGTGCTCGGATACAAGTTTGACGTCACGATGGAAACGAGGCGTAGCCCACTTCAAGAGGAGGGTTTGTTCGTTCGAGTATAACACGACTCGTGACAGAGGACTTGGTGCTGTTACGAGGAAGCGCAAACTCCTCCTGCTTCCTTCTATGGTATGCGACGCCATGTTTGTTCCGCCTTTTTTTCCGGTTCCCCTCGAAAAGTAAGATACTTACAAAAAATCCTGCTCGTACCGGTATTTTTACCGGTTATGTAGTCGCGTGCGTTCTGAAATAGTATGACACGTATGTAGCCCAAAAAGGCACATTCGGGAGTATTTTGAAAAAAGTTACACGCCTGAGTGGCACTGCAACGCCAACCATGGCCTTGCTTGGCCTGCTTGCTGCCTGTACCTGTGCCGTACTTCGTTTAAGCTGGCATCCAGCGCAGAGCAAAGAAGCCACCCTCGTGCCATAAACCCGCCTCTTGAATTGCACAAAGCAGTTGATTAGACGTTCAACAACCTTGCCATGAGTATGATTCGCTACAAAATCAAGCCAAGCCAGCCGTGTTACCCCCCCCTCGCCTCTGCGAGTCGAAGTAACTCTTTGCTCCATCAAAAAGCACCAACGCTGTGAATATGATTCGCTACGAAACCAAGCCAAGCCAGCCTTTTCACTCCCCCGTGTCCCGCGGTTCAAGGCCAAAACCAGTCCTGGAGGAACAACACAACATGCGAAGAAATAGAAAACCTCGGCTATTGCTTTGGTGCGCCTAGTTTAGTCATCCTCTTCGGCCGCGGCCCCCACTGGCATGACCCCATCTCTAGGCGGCAGCTGGTCCAACCATTTGGTGGCGTTTCGGTTGAACATTGGCCAGTCCGGCACCACAAGCTGGCCGTGCAAGAAGCAAGGGAGCGATGGGCAGCACGGCACACGCGAGAAAAAGGAGGAGTTGAAATAAAATAAACCAACGGCGCGATGTGACACGGCTGGTATGGGGTATGATTACTTAGTATCAATCACCCGGGAACCCAGGCCCACTTTTCTTTCACATCAAAGAGCCAAGACGCTGGGAACGTGCATGAGTGCATATCATTCGGGAGCAATGTGGCCAACAAGACCGCCCATGGGTGCAATAGCTACAATGCGTGCATTGTTGAATGTACATGTTTAGACACAATTCCCCTGGGGCTGATACGGTGCCGCTCCTGCTGTTGATGCCTCTTCCAACTACCCTGGTTGCAAGCATCCTAGTACTCGTGCCAGGGAAAACTTTGATACACCAATTAGTATCAAGCACATTGCGCCCCAGGTATGATACAACTATCTAACTTGATGAATACATAAATACATCACGCTTACGGAGAATATAATCACCGTTTGGACTATGACCTACCAGGCATATATTAAAAGGTGATTACGTTCTCGGTGCGAGTGGTACATACTTCACCAACAACGTTGGATGAGCGATACGCAGCACGGGCAATACACATGCTGCCTTCGTGCTAAGCATCTCCTTGAAGTGCAGTTCCAGTACACTACAGTAGTAGGTGCCGCATCCCCTTCCAGCAGAGACGGGTTGGTACGTGTGCCTCACGCTGATATCTTTATGCTTTTATATCCCTTTTCGCCTCGTATGTCCCGAAAGAATTTTGCTAATCAACACACGTCGGACACATAATCGGTTCCCAGCACTTGATGATCTAGCTATTTCAGGGCGGATAGATCATATCCCTGATCTGTACGGTCTAGCTCAATGTTGCCGGGTGGGAGCCGTGAAATCTTCAAGATTATGACAGGTTCCCTGGGTTGGATAGGTACTGTACAGATCCTGCACAGCATCTCATAACGGCAGGTTATATACAGGATCTAGATGATCTACCGTAAATCGTGATCTGTCTCGGGAGATAACTATTGCAGTAACAGCTCCTTCAGAACCAAACCCACGTTGTGGAGACAAACTGCATGGAAGTAGAGTTGTATGATTCTTGAGTACAACATCTTGAACAGGGCGGGGTGTGTGTGCTCATGTCATGCATGGCCGTAGTCATATGACCATAGCCCCTCGCATCCCCACAATGCCCGGACGGAGCATGTTGAGCTTTCACCCACCAGGCAGACATTACTTGCACCAGGCACGAAGCGCCGAGAGGTGTCGGATGAGTCTCATGAACGGTGAGCTCCATCCTACTAAGAACCGCACATAAGGCGATCAAAATAACAAAACGTAAAAGACGCAAAAAGTCAAACGCAACGGAGGGCCTCGAGAGAGGAGAAAGCCGCGCGATATCCACACAGCCAGCACTCACAATAATAGACAGTACCACACCCGAAGCCCAACCCATAAGCGTGTACGTGAAGTCTCCCATGACAAAGCCGATGACCCATCCCAAAGCCTGCCAAGTTATGGAAAAAGCAACATGGATGTTGCTGACGAAGTCGCATGGGCGATGGGCGGTTTAACGGTTTCCTATACAACGGGTATTCGTCTTGCAAGCGCCTAGCGAATTGTGCCCCCGCAAACCGAATGTCCAGGACATTTTGCAGTAGTGCTCTGCTACAAAACTTGTTCAATTATTTTTCCAAGTACGCTGTCCTTCCAAAAAAGTGGGTGCAGCTGCGAATTATCACAAGACTTCTGAAGCGGAAAAATTTAATAATATTATCGTTTTTGAGAAATACACAAGTCTTCAATTCATATTAACTCAAGACATACAAATTGCTTATTTCCACCCACCTACACCCCCCATATGTATGCCTCGGTTCAATCAGACGGAGGCAACGGTAGGAAAACTAGCCTCAATGTTGGAAAAAAAACGAGCGACAGAGGACAACCGCGTGAATTTGGCAAGAATACCTACATGGGTGGGTGAAAACCCGCCCCCATACATATGCCTGGGTTCCGAAACCCGCCAAACCATTCCCCCATACATACGCCTGGGTTCCGCCAGACGGAGGCGATGGTGGGAAAGCCGAGGCTCGATGAGGGAAAACTAATGTGCCCGAGAGGACAGCCGCATTGGTTTGATGCTAATACTGACAGCATGCGATATTCAACGGGCTCCAACGAAGCCATAGTGGATAAGAGCCGCTCATTGGCCGGTACCCTTTGCCACTTTAATACCTTTTGACACCATGTTCCTTTTAATATCCCTAACCGTAACCCAATCAACATGGCGGATGGGAACGGCTATGAGCTGAATAGCAAGGGCAAGTATGTGCTCAGCGACTGCCAGCATGTGCCCTGCTGCTCTTCGCAGACACCGAGCAAGGTCTCTTGCTGTTCTTGTCTGGAACTCACCCCCAACAATATAACGATATAGCAGTACAGGTTCTCCGCCAGCAGTTGCCCCTTGAAGTCCTGTCATACCGGTACACGTGGAAGACGATCGCAGCAGTACATAAGCACATCGCACGACTTCGTCGGGCTGTGAGGTGGCTGGACTTTACGGCTAGATACTGCTTATATCAATAATACGATGGAACTTACCTGGCAGAAATCAGAACCGAAAATAAAAAGCATGTCAACATGGGGGGTTGTACTCGTATGGTTTTCGGGTCCCATTGTGGGTTCTGATTACTGCTGGAAAGCCCCCCGTAATAGTTGGCTGGCGAGGTACTACTGCTGTAAGTCGGCTCTTCCGCATCAGGTAGCAAGTGACTCTTCCGAATGCAGTGTACGTACCGGAACGTTGGTACCCGGGAAAGTGAAACAACTTCCGAGCCACTATTAATAACGCACCCGTCAGGGAAAACAAGCAGAACCCCGCAAAATACTGCAAGGAACCAACCGTAGTGCCTACCTGTGTATACAGCCGACTATTAATAGTAGTCAGCCAACTCACAGCGCCAAACACAGTCAGTGGAAGTCAAGGCCGGAGCATTCTGCTCTTTACTCTATACTCTACCAGGTATGTACTTACGTTTACGCCGCATACATTGAATTGATCGCCGCGAGTCATCTGTTCAGAATATTTTCAATACGATCCACTTACCGGTACCCTATTTCATTGTATACCGCACTATTTCCGCAAACAATATACTGGTATGCTGGAAAAAATGTGTGTGTATTCTTGACGTTGTTAATGACGGCTGGATGCAGCTACTACTTCTGAACACAGCAGTTGTGCGAGATTTCATACGAGTATTATTTCGCTCTTGCGCCACTCCCCTAGTTCCTAGGCCCTAGGCACCTGTCGGAGGGGAAGCTTGTACTCTACCAGGTATACCCTTAGTACGCAGAGTACACCTTACAGGAGCTCGCACGAGTACGCTACGAGCGTGCAGGCTCACATGTGGGGCATTATAGGGGTCACCAGGTGTGTATGCGCTCCACGTACTCATACACCTGGTAGTAAAAATGGCCTCATTGGCACGGAAACCGAACGTGATCTGCGGTAGGACCAGAAAATCTTCCCACGAGCTATGACAGCAGGTGTCGTGTAACGAGTGATAAACGGGCGAAGGCAACACACAACCTGTGTGTACTGGTGCTGCTGTTGTTGCCCAAATGCCCAGCTTCGTCCTGTACGAGCCGATACCACAGAGTGCCAGTAAGCTGGCGTACGGTCAAGACAGGCCGGTCAAACGGTGCTACAAGCGCAAAGTAACCCCTATCTGTGCAGCTAGGCCGTCGGACAAACTCAGTGTGCTCGACAAACACAACAGGCAGCAAAGCAAGTACTCGTAGTCAGATGCGGAGCCTCCTGCTACGAATGCTGCTGCATGGTGCTGCCTGTATGTAAGCCGTAGGCTAGGTTCAGGTGTAACTTGTGCGTGCAACTGTCTGCAAGCATACACGCCTTCAATTTGGAATCAACGCATACTCTCGGTGGAAATAGTTACCCGCATTCACTTTTGCTCACCATCGTAGTTGCCGTGTACGGGTAGAGATGGCTTCGTGCAGTGCTGCTAGTTGTGCTGGGATTGACACCGATTGGAGTTATAAAGACGTGAGGCGTTTTACTCCATGGGACATATCGCCCAACATGTAAACAGAGAGAGCACGCAGAGACCCGAACACGAGACATCAAAATCAGGCTTGAAATATGGGGGTGGGCGAGCGTCGATCGACGACCGCACTGTTTGCTCTAATTGGAGCTCTCTCGCTGGACCATATGCATGCCTTTGCGGCCCGCATGGGCTCCTCTGCGCTGCTTCCAGCGTTCGTGAAGAGCGCACCTTCCTCACTTCGGAGACAGCCGAGGCAAGTACGTGAGACACAGCACGCGCAGCAACAGCAACAGGCGAAAGAGTGTGGGCCCCACGTGCACGACCGCATTTCTAGGGCGTGCCCGCGAGGACCACTCCTTGTGGCCATGCAAGATACGGCAGGGAGAATTTTTGTCATATTGCGCCTGACGTGATGCGCTATTAGAGCTTTCTATTACACTTGCGTTTGGTGACTGACTCTGTTGGACTCGTTGTACTGACTGTAGATACTTGTCCATACTCGCACAGCTAACAGTAGTACGTGATCTACAGGAGCAGTATCTCGCCTGTTTACTCGTTATCTTCCCCCGTCATACCAGCAGCGACAGCAGCAGTCAGGCGTTAGGCACCAAAGGACCGCCAAACCCACCAATTGTGTGCTTGCGTTTTAGAGGCATTGCAAAGCTGCAGAATGTCTGCAGCCTTGATGTGCAAAGAGGTGCATACACGCAGCAACGGGTTTGACTGAATTGCACAACACAACAGCAGCAGCCAGTGTGCCAAACCATGTGACCGAAATGTATGTGCGGGGCGCGGCGCTTCACGTTCAAGAACGCTGAACCTCTGTCCGCTTGACACCTGGCAGCCAGGCAGATGGCTTTCTGAGGTCTGAGGACGGACATGTAAGGGCCAATTGGGCTCATATTTATACCCCACCGGCCCTTACATGGCCGTCCAGATTAGCATCACTCCGTAGCACAGGACACCGTACCGTTACAGCGAACTTGGGAGACTGAAACCATCTTCCTGTGCTTATCCTATGCGGAGAAATCGGAGTTATTGTGCGTGCAGAGATTCGAGCAAACGTCGAGACCGACTGCTGTTGTTGTGGTATGGCGCCGCGAAGAAACGCGCTGGGTGCGCTGCACTGCGCGTAGGACCCAAGCGTCCGAGCCAACGCTGACTGCCTGTGGACTGGCGGCGAAGAGACGTGCCGAGAGCCGTAGAGTCAACTTGTCTTGGTATTTTGTACCTGGTATTTCACAATATGCCTGACTGGTGCTGCTGCTTCTGCTGCTGCTGTAGTTTACGAGTACGTATCCACGGAGAGGTGCGCGCCGAGTGCGCTTCTCTTGGTCTCTAGGCCCGAGCCCGAGCCCAGAGACCGTGCCCTTCTTCGATTTGAGAATCTGATGAACCAAGGCTTTGGGTTTTGGGCCAAAATCTGACGACTTGGGCCATAGAATTGTCAAATAGCAATACGTTCGGTCGGATCTGCATATTTGTACTGCATAAGCAGATGCTTCAGTTTTTTGGGATCAAAAATACGAATCTGAAGCTCGAGTTCGAACCGGACAAGAAACAGCCTTAGAACCGTAAAAAACAAGCAGCGACCACTGTAAAAAAGGGGAATGGTCAAAGGAGGGTATATCCGGTGTTATTTTGGCCATTTGGAGGTATGATTTATAACCAAAACACGCCCACGGCAGGCGCACCCACGTGTCCATACCTGTCTCGTGCTGCAACTCCGACGTGCTGGTGAGACGCCCGCAGCCGATGACGAGCACTTTTTTTTTCGGGCACGTTCTCGGGCCTGGCGGGATCGCGGCGCAGGTGGGAGGCGAAAGGATCTCCTCTTTTGACTGCCAGCTGGGGGTTATAACCCCGCAAATCTACAACCTGGTATTTTTTATAGCTGTATCTACTACCCCCTGGTATTTTTTATAGCTGTATCTACTACCCCCAATCGACCACCGTTTCCCGCCACTTGACCGAAACATATACCACGTATACCCCTTTTTGACCACTTCTGGCAGCTTCGCCAGCGACTACAGGTATCGTATCCACGTCACCCCCCCAACAGCTCGAAAAAAACGCGGGCGGAACACCCAGAAGTTGCGAGTATACAGTCGCGATCACTTGTCCCCGAAAAAATCACGGCACAACAACTACGATACTCAAATCAAACGTTTGTACTCGTAGACGTGATAAATGCATACATTTTCTTCTTAACCTTTTACGGCAAACTGCAGTCCCGTTTCGGGGATGAACCACTCTAATTCTAAGTAGTTCGTTCCCAAGACGGGAATGCAATACTAGAAGGGATTCTGGCAAACATGACGGGAAATTCAGAAGACAAATGATATCATAGGTCGTGCGTTGGGCGTTCGATTATCGGACGTGCGGTTGCCGAATTTTCGGTGCTCGGTGCTCGGTTGTCGAACGGGAGGGATGATAGGGACGCGAGTATAAGGCGCAACGCGCGGTCGTTAGTCTTGCTACTAGGTGATTTCCTCCTCCTCTCCCTCGTACATGGAGTTTCCTCGCGTCTATCCCCCAAGCCGCCACGAAGTATCGTACTTGCTACCGGTTTTTACGAATGCTCGCGCCGCTTGCCTCCCTGGAGTTGTGCTTTATGCTCGTGTCCTCACCATCCCTCCCATCGAAATCCAAGCACCGAGAACCCAGCATCCTCCCGTCCGACAACCAAGCGCCGAGCATCCAACGCACGGCCTATGAGATGATATGTCTTCCGGTTGTCCCATCGTGTTTTCTAAGAAGCATGCATATATTTATTTCGTCTAAAAGTGTTTTGGTTTGTATACTTGTTGTGCCTTGATTTTCTCGGAGACGATTGATCTCGATTACTCGTAAATTCTGGATGTTCCGCCCGTTGTCTATTCAAGCTGTTGGGCGATGACGTGGATACGATACCTGTAGCCGCTCTTGAGTCTGTCAGAAGCTGTCAAAAACGGGTACGTTCTCGGTCAAGTGGCGGGAGATGGTGGTCCATCGGGGGTAGTAGATACCTTGAGTAGATCTGCGGGATTATACCCCCCCCAATAACTCATTCAAGCTTTCATCCATATGCAAGTCCGCCTCACAACCGCTCCTTCGTAGGATGTAGCTCACCCTTCATGCGACTCGCCGGACACCTCACGGCGCTTCGCGCTTGGTGCAAGCAATGTCTGCCTGGTCGGTG
>JBBMHQ010072331.1:0-12794 GCA_037834295.1 Postelsia palmaeformis
GCCTGAGCCTGAGCCTGAGCCTGAGCCTGAGCCTGAGCCTGAGCCTGCGCCTGAGCCTGAGCCTGAGCCTGAGCCTGCGCCTGAGCCTGAGCCTGAGCCTGAGCCTGAGCCTGAGCCTGAGCCTGAGCCGGAGCTGGAGCCTGAGCCTGAGCCTGAGCCTGAGCCTGAGCCTGAGCCTGAGCCTGAGCCTGAGCCTGGACCCGACGCAGACCTCGACTTCTTCAACCTAGCTTCCGACGCTGGCGTCGATCTCTCTGATCCCTCTAGTTTAAATTTGGAGGCGGCGGATCCGCTTTCATCCCCCGACCTTCCTCGCGATTCTGAGCACCCGATTGCGGTGATACCTCAATCATCCTCCGTGTCTGATCCCGCTCAGAAACAATCGCAATGCAGAATGTGAAGAACATGCAGAACACATCCTAGACTAGGGCAATACATGCGCTCCTATTTTGATGAAGGAGGTGTTTCGCCGTTGTTTGGGGTGGAGGACGGTCGAGGAGGGCTCGGTGCTGGTGGCATCTTGTCCGCAGGCTCCGCAATCGAGATGGCCACGTGCACAGCGCGCTTGCTGCAGTACAGTCTGCAAATCAGTATTCGCAGTTTGTTTTCGTTAGTTTAGTAGAGCTTACTGCATATGTCGTAACGTGAGCTGAGCCTGAGCGTGGGCCTGAGGCTGAGCCTGAACCTGAGCCTGAGCCTAAGCTTGAGCCTGAACCTGAGCCTGAGCCTGAGCATGAGCCTGAGCCTGAGCATGGACCTTAACCCGACTAGGACCCCGATCTCTTCGACTTAGGCTTCGACCCCGATCTCGACCTCTCCGACCCGTCAAACCAAGATTCGTAGAGGTCTGTTCCGCTATCATCCCCCTACTATCCTCGCTATTCCGAGCACCCGACTGCTTTGCTACCTAAATCACCCTCCGAGTGGAACCCCGCCAAGAAACAAACACAACGCTAAATGTGGAGGACATGCAGCACACAGCCTAGTCCGGAGCAATAAATGGACTCCTCATCTGCATTCGCGATCGCCATGTTGAGGCCGGCTATACAGCGCGATTGCTGCTGTATAGTCTGCATATCAGTACTCGTAGTTGGACTCTATTTTTTTTTTGCATTTGAAACATCGCCCAGCGCGCGGTCATGTGCCTACACACGTTGCCTCACTCAGCTCGAGCAACTGTGAACGACGTACCACCGCACCAGCACGAAAACGCGTACAAGTTGTGTGCGCGTGCACAGAACCTGCCGGGACTGGAATTAGTGACGTGTGCGTTGAACGTGGTGTTTGAACGCGAATAAAAACAAATGTTGAATTACACACACAAAGCCACACACATACATACACACACAAACAGGAAAACGTGATTCTAGGCACCCTACCCTCATACGATCCCTACTCCAAAGACTTTTCCCCCTTCGGAAAACCAAGTAAAAAAAGCTTGTTACGCTTTCGCGCCTCAGTTTAAACTTGTTTGCCATGAACGGTCGCACGAATCGCGAGATGTTCGGACTTTCCGGGAATACATTTTACAGGACTGTCAGTATTTTTGCCAATCAAACGTTGATCTTAATTGCCTTGGCATGAAGAGACCGGCTGTGAGATGGCATACGATGTGGGTCATTGGATGTCCAACAAACGCATGCAGCGTGGACACATGTAGGCAGCCTACGACGCGCGTCGCGCTGTAACGCTGGTACTCCCTCTTTGTTCACCGCAGGACATCCTGCTGGTGCTGCTCCTGCTCGTGTCGCTCACCCTCGTGCCGCTTTTGCTGGTGCTGCTCCTGCTCGTGATGTTTTTGCTGGTGCGGTATCCTCTGCTGGTGCTGCTCTTGCTGGTGCTTCTCCTGCTATTGTTGCTGCGCCTGCCTGGCAGGCAGCATCGCCTGCCCCTCGTGGTGCTGGTTTGACAGAGTCGACGGCACCTTTTGCTGATGTCACTAGTGCTACCTTCATCACACCTACGGAAACTCCCCAAGGCTCCTCTGCCCCGCCCTCTTTGGACGGAGTTTGAAAGTCCGTTTCGGTAAGAAACTCCCCGTCCGAGTCAGTGCTACTAGTAGTGGTCGCGGTAAAGTGCAACGGCTGCATCTCCCAGCTAGGGAGACAGAAGGTTGGAGGCAAGGTCGATTATGCAACCTGCGAGCGTGACACCTTCTCCGACAGTAGGATATTCTTGAAGTGGCCTAAGGACCTACCTAGTATAATTCGTTTCGTTAGGCCTATCGACGTCGGCATCGTGTCCTTGATCTTCGAGCCAGGAGGTGGCGGTGAGTTGTGATCTCTGTCTCTCCGGTGTTGTTGTTGTTAGCTCCCTATGTCTGTCACCGGGGCTGATGTTGTCAAGGTTTTCCACACCTGCCATTTTTGTTTGTAACCATGCGAGATTACGACTTGGTGGCGCAGCTCTCTGCTGCTGCTGCTGCTGCAGTTGCTGCTGCTCATTATCCTGCTGCTATAACCCCGCGCGCCTACTGCCCCTGAGGCTAATTTAGTTGTTTCTGCAGTCATCGTTCACGCTGTTGCTGTTGTAAGCACCTTCAAGTCGATATCTTCTTCTGCTGTTGTTGTTGTTTTTGCTGTTCCTGCACGTTGTCGAGCTCCAGCACTGAATCGACGAGAACAAACGTGATAATTTCAGGATACTCCTTTACCCACGACGACTCAAGATGATTATGACATTGCGCCCAGGTACATTGCGCTGCTGCTGCCGCTGCGTTGCAGCCAAAACAAATTACAGCCTGCGTTCCTTTCCACACCGAGACAGATGTCCACGGCCACTGCCGCCGCTGTTCCTATTTACCTGGCATGCTGTTATTGGTGGTTTTGTTGCTGTTGTAGCACGCAGTCGGTCTTTAGCACTAAATATAAGACTAAAAACGTGCTTATCTCGATTTTTGTTTTTATTTGCGCTGGTGCCTGTGCTGACATTTTTTCTTGTGCTACCGCTGCCATTGGTACTGGCGTGCCGTTGTTGTTGACAGCCTTCGTTTATTTGTACAACAGTAGTCTTTTTCCGCAAGTGCTGCTATTATTGTTGTTCCTACTGTTTTTTTGGGTTTCATCGCTGTTCCCGCGGCTTTTTTCCCGATATTTTCCCACACTTGCCATTCGGGTTCGGAATACGAGACACGACTTGGTGGCGTAGTCCAACGCTGCTGCTGCTGCTGCCTACCCTGCTACAATGTTTCCGCGCGTCTACCGCCCCCGATGCCGCTTTTCTTGTTTATGTTGTCGTCGCTTGCGTTGTTGCTGTAGTAGGTGTCTTTCACCGCTGTTGCGTTGTTGGTGATGCTGTTGTTGTTTTAGTTGTTGCTGTTCACCCACGCGAGAACATGACTTAGTGGCGCATCCCTTTGCTGCTGCTGCTGCTGCTGCTGCTGCTGCTGTTCCTTTTCCTGCTGCTATATCCCCGCGCGTATATTGTTCCTGATGCTGCTTTTGGTGTGTATGTTCTTGTCGTTCGCGCTGTTGCTTTCGAAGGCAGCTTCAAGTCAGTGTATACGGCTGCTGCTGTTGTCTATTCTGTTGTAGTTGGCGTTGTTGCTGCTCCCGCATGTTGTCGACCATCAGCACTAAATACAGGTGAAAATATTTATATACAAGTTACGGGCGCGCTTGCCGTTTACCCTGGTTGCCGGCTGGCCGAGTGTGAGGTGAGCCAGTCTTCAAGTGGTCTACCGATGATTTAGAACAGTCTCGTGTCCAAATAATTTGGTCAAAGGCCTACCTTTACCGCGTCAGGCCTACTCTGGCCCGTCAAACTCGTTGCTACAAAAAAGAGAGGTTTCGCCACCACAATGTCCTCGACAGCTGCGGCCGGATATGCCGGGCTCGTTTTCTGCAGAAATGGGTTGAGAAGAACTACAGCTGTGAGTAAGAAAAGTTGAGTGGCCCACACTTGACTTATCACAGTCTCGAGGTGAAAAACAACTCATCCAGGAACTACGTTTTTATCCTCGTGCCGTTTCTTTGGCCCGTAAAGCATTTAGCTGAAATACAATAGTTCTGAGTATTGAAATGTCGTCGATGGCTGCCTAACGAGGGGCGAATATGCCGCCAACCGACATCTATGCTCGATCGCGACAGAAGAAATAATATGTTGTGTTTTCGTTGCCAGCACCCAGGTCGGACCTCTTCTCCGTTGGCCGAAACGGCAGAGGCCGCATTTTTAGCTGTGTTTGACAGCTTACAGCATCAACAGTCGGAGGAATATGGGCCGGGGTGGCCGGTGTAATGCTCCGCCGTTGGTCGTGCGTTGAGAATTGTGCTTTCCAGAAAAGGGTGTTGAATACTCAATTCGGTCCATTATACGTGTGAAGGCATAAGTTTTGCTAACAACTGTTGAGATTCGTAGGCTATATAATATCACATATGGTCGCGCGACGAGTGTCGCGGGCATCTTGGGCTGCTGTGCACGCCAGGCAACCCAGTTTCCGTAGGTTTCAGAGGACGACGTCAAAGTATCGACCAGATCGAATGAGGCTTTGCCGCGGCAGGAGCGGTAGAGTGATTAAGGTACAAGACGTGTCTACAAGAACAACTTTGTCCAATGTCAAATGCATCGTGTGAAGTTTTGGGTTGGTGTGACGGCGTCTTTTTTTAGTCTGACTCCCAAGAATAAAGGAGGAAGTTTTGAACAAGCACCGCGCTACATGTATGGACGTACATGCGCTCTACTCGCCATGATACATGCATCGTTCCTGACCCTCGAGGGTGTGATCATGCCTTCACTCGTCGTGATTATTGCTGCAAGAACTCATCGAGTACGCACTCGATTATACTCGCACCTATAACTCGGCTTGAGAAATGACGAGATTCACCCGGTAGGAAGCGACTCCAGCGGGAACGATCGTTTGCCTTTCCTCGTCGCGCCCTACGGGTCTTTCCTGCCTCGACTGCGGTGCCGAGAGCGGCGAGAGGTTTACGTGATATGCTTCGCTCATCCTCGCCGCTCATCCGCTGTTGTCGCTCTGCTGCTACTGCTACTGCTGCTGCTTTCTCGTGCAGCTATTATGTGGTTCTGTTGTGGCTACTACTGCTCTTTACAAAATGGGTCGGTTTGGGGTCTAGATGTATGCCTCCCCCCCTCGTGCACCACCGGGCTCCCCTTCTGTGACTGATGTGCCAGGCACAGCCTCCATGGAGAATGGTACTACAGTTGCTCCTGCCGCTGTTCTGCCACTGCTCTGGTGCTGCTACTTTGCATGTGCTAGTACTGTGCTGTTCTGCTCCTGCGGTTGCTATGCTTGCGATATATTTCAGCTGCTAAGCGCAGTGGCACCCTCTAATCAAGATGCGTCTCTGCACCCTGAAATTTAAAGATAATTATATCTGCTTCGGAAGCTAAACAAGTACCGTCTTACGATTGCAAATGTTTTTGCGTCTCTGCGGAGGCCTTGTGCCAGCGCAGTAATCGTACAATACGAACGCCTACGCCATGCAGCTGGTTGCTGGTGCTAAGATGGCAGCACCAGCATGATCGGCGCTTCGCAATAACGATTGGCTCGATCGATTTCTAGTCATTAAACAAATTATACACTTCGGGCGCCGAGCTTCTCGTACGCGACACATTTTTGAATTTATTATATATTCTTGCTGCTGTACGAACGAGCTATGTGTTGTTGTGCCGGATGTGCTCTAAACGTTTTATCCTCTTCCACCCAAAGTTGTTGTGTATAATGCACCCCTGGAATCGCTCTACGGTGAAGGTTCACCCTTGCTTTCCCGAGGATCCAAACTTGATGAGCTCCATACGTCACGATAACACTGACCCCACCAAAAAACAAATTGCATCCCGACGAATACTGCAGTGTCATGACCCTTGTATGTAGAAACCTCGTTGTTCGAAACAAGATCGCCCTCCAATGGTTCTTGGGTTATATAGCTGCGTCATTCCCAAAGCATTTAGGCGGGAAAAGTGCTGTTTCTAGTCCAGAACGCGTCGTTGCCTGTACTTTTGCACTGACAGTAGCATCCTAGAGTTAAACATCGGTATGTGATCAAACATCATGGTCATGCGTATAGATAGCCGCCAGCGAGCGTCAGCTCGCCGTGGCAAAGCTGCCTTATGTATATGGTAGGCAATTCATTATGATGCGCCCGATCGCCCAAGTCTCTGCCATCGTACAACGCACAGAAAGTTTCTTCGAAGCAGGCCTCCGTCGATGAGCAAAATAAGCCGAACGTTATGAGGAATATCGATCAAAAACAATTTCTTAGACATGAACTACGTGGGCAAAAATATTTTCACCCCGTCTTAAGGTAATGAACTGATAAACCAACTAAACAAACTCAGGGGAGGTAGGATTTTATGCAAAGTTGCGGTAGCTTGTTGTCGCTCTGTTTCTTTGATCTACACGCACGGCGCATTATCCTGGTGCAGAACGCATCTCGATGGATAAAAATCCCCAGCATCTCCATAGCAGAAACCCTGCATTGGGCGTGTGGTGCGCGGCTCCTGAGTCGTGTCAGTTACCCCGCGGATGAGGTACGCACTGTCAGCTGAGCTTTGAAAGCTGATTGCTTCGTTGAATGAGCTCAAACAATTTTGGACGAGCGTACTACGAAACCGGCTCTCCGGCCTCTTCTACCATTATCGGTCTTGTCAATAAGTACAGGAAAGAAGGAGAGGAAAGGGAGAGATAGAGAGTAAACGATTGGGCATCGAAACGTTCCTGTTGTTCTTCGAATCTCGATGATCTCAAACAAAGACATATGCATTCCTCCCACGACAACCTTTGTCAAGTAACAACACAACCGTAACCCATTTTATACGAATTCCTTCGACGGCAATATATACTTTACCACACCGAACATTCGAACTGCAACTACAGCTTACCTGGCATTCATGACTTGGTGTAGTGTCGTTTGAGACGTTTATTCTCAGCAACTATGCCACTCACAACACAGTAGGCACCAGGTGCGATCACGTATTTGTGTCCCGCATAACCTTATTGGGTTTGCGATGAAAATTTCACTGGTCGCAATCAGGTTTCGCGAGGATCTCACTCTTGAACTACTCATATGTCCTAGTAATACCCAGTGATATCTCAAACACCCACACGGCATTTGATCATACCCCCTATCCGGGCAATCGGCATACAACACCGCGCTCTGTGTCACCTCCACAACACCCCGCCGTGCTGCTGTGGCTCACTCGATACAGACGGTTTATGTACTACCGATCATCGACTCGGTAAAAACTACGAGGTGCTGCTAAGTAGCACGGCAGCTATCGTTCCTATAACTTCGATGCCTTCACGCACGAAGCTGCTTGCTGTACACAACGTGCGGATGGGCGGTGGTGGATTGTGCAAGCGTACCGGCGGCGACCCGCTCCTGCGGGATACGCTTTCTCCTGCCTGGTATTGTGGAAGATGCGTCCTCCCGAAAGGTCTCGTACTCCTACTTGTACTCTTACTCGTACCCGTACTGCCTTGCTTGTTGAGCGTGATAGCATGACCGCTCGTGTATCACATAAAGATTTATCCTTCTGCGGTAGCAGCAGCAGCAACAGCAGCAACAAAAGCAGCGAAAGCAACAGGAACAGCAACAGCGGCAGCAGTGGCAGCGATAACACCGGCCGCGTCGGGGGCGGAGTGGAGGGAGCTTCCGGGGTGGTGTTCTTAGGCGTAGTGGAGCAGACCTGGCAGCAGCAGAGCAGAGCCAGCAGCGGAAAAACAATATATGATGGTGCTAGTGTTTGTTCTGGTTACTGATGTCGTTGCTTATTTTTCACAAGCTGTCGGGTCAGATCGGGTCGAGTCAGGAGATAATTTGAAGACACGGGTGGGGTCGGGCCGGGTCCACAGCTACTGTAATTTCGCGAGTACCTTCGCGTCCGGCCTTGTCCAGATGGTTTCAAACTTTGGTGCGTTGGGTTTCGTCAAATAGACATTACTTGAACTATTTACGGGTTGAGTCGAGTCAACTCACCCTACTCGACCCGGTCCGACCTGTAAAGTTCACTTGAACAGCAAAAACACCGGTATAAATCGATAAAGCTAAGATTCAAAACGAGACTACCTCCGTAGTTGTTGGTTTGGCTTTGACAAACGCCGGACATGGCGTGGCCACTACTTCTGCCTTGAGAAAAATCTAGGTGGTTCGATGTGGGGTCGTCCCTTTTCTCTAAAAAGGCCTAGGTCGCTGGGTTTCGACAACGAATGCATCGTGTGTGCGCCAGCGGAAATACCGAAGCTCCCGAGTCGGGGTCATTGTTTACCTGATACTCTTCTTCTGCGTTCTTACTATTTCTTCGTCTTCACTTTCGTCGGGCATCTGAAAACTCAATTTCCGCCGTCGCCTCTGGTTGTGGGTTTCAAACTGCTTTTGCTCTCTTGTTCAGGGTGGAACAATCGGGGAGGATGAATTTTCGGCGGCAAGGATGGGGTTGAACGGATCGTCTGTGTTAGCAGGTACAGATTAACCTCAGTTTCGGCAGAATACTGTAGTGTGTAGTATGCTGTCAGTGTTGAGCGTACTTTGGTAGGGGTGCGCCGAAGACTTCATAGGGCTGCTACCTGGATCTTGATTTTTCGTCAAAACATCGCATATTTCTTTCCGCCCGATGCGCCTAGGTTTGTAGGGAACAATACCGCTTAAACATACGACGTTGGGTAGGTTTCCAGTTGAAAAGCTCCATCACCAATCAAAAACTGCTTCCGCCAGACGGTCCGACCCGCATTGTAGAAGTCGTCCGAGTCTCGATGAATGTTACGAAGTTCAAAAAGCAACACTTTCGAGGAACCTCTATGATATGTAAACCCAACTTCTTACGGAAGCAATCTTCACATCCCGCTCAGTATCGGTTCCGTGTTGTAGCAGGATATACTCGCGACGATGCCTATAAACCGCTCATTTTTATCTGTTAGCCCACAGATGTGACAAACAGAAAAATCTCACGCGAAATACTCTTAAAAATATGAGGGAGTTTCCCAGTTGGAGACCCCTTGCCAGTCCAAACATACTAGTCCTCAACGCGAACCCCGATGCCCCCCTTAAGAAAAGCATGGGCCATGCCCGGCCCATCAAGTTATGAACTATATTCCTGGTATACAGCAGGCCATAAAAAAAAAAGTATATTTAAATTAATTTTAACCTGTGGCCCACGCGTTAGGCGGTCAAGATATAGAATGGGTTCGATAAATGGATAAATATATGAACAGGCGATAAACTCCCGCCTAGTGCTCCCAACCCGGGTGGTATGCAAGCCAGTGCCACTGAAAATCTTCGTGCGTACCCCCATCTGCCTTACAGTCGTTTTTGACGGGCTGATAACGTCCCCGGGGTCCTGACAGAGCACACGCTACGTATCATTCAGTGTTTCATGCCTATGGTATGAGGTGGGCGATACCGTGGTTGACAAAACGGACAACCCCCCCCCCTCCCTTGCTTTTTTCAACATGGCGCGGCATGCCTGCGCATTCCAAGACAATGTGACATTTTTTGTCGGGACGATATTGTGCAGTGATACCGCAATATTTTCGTGTGTAGATGGAATCATTGCACAATTGTTTCCAGCATATTTCACACTCCTGAGTACTGAGATAAAATGGTGGGCTGGAGGCCCGAATACTACGGTTGGTATTAGTGTCAACAGTCCAGCGGGCCCACACACTGCGAGTACTCGAGGTACTCGCTTATGGGACCCTTGTAATACTTACTTGTAGATATCCACAGTATCGAACGTCGCAGTATCGAGAGTACTTCAGTAGAATAGCACGAAATCGAGCAAGAATCCAAAGGGCGTACCTTATGAATCCTACGTGTAGCTTTTCCTGCTGCTGGGGTTTGGTTCTTCGGCCTGAGATGGGGTTGCCCAGTGAAAGCTGCGCAGTTGTAAAGGGGGGATAATACTCTAGATTCGACAAAAAAATGCATTCATCAGACTCCTGGTATATACTCGTACGTGAACACAAATTCACCAAACTCACGCAGTACTTGCTGTGAAACTGTTTTAGATACTGTTTCGGGGGACCATAGTTCATAGGACCTATGGTATAAAAAAAAACTATACATTTCCAATTTTTTACCAACAACATTTAGTCCTATTAACTATAGTCCCCCGTAATATGACAAACTGCAATGTACCGTGGGAATCTGTAAACATCAAACCAACCAGTTTCCCACTAGAGGCAACGCGTCCAGTCAACAAAGGGCCTCTTTTTGAATGCCAATGTTTCCCGTGTAAAAACAAAACACAATATATCTTGTCAAATCTCCCCAAAGATGCAACATTTTCCTGTTTGTCAAACGTTTAGTACGGAATGCCACATATTTTCATGAGTGGGTAATCTATCCAGGACCAGCATCCCGATATTTCACTCGATGTATAATCGGACTTCCATGCATTTATTCGAGCAGGTTTTTTGGATAAAACGACGAGCACCGACGATCCGACCACATCCTGGACGGCGGTGAAACTGGACGCTGACGGCGACCAACTTTGGGTATGGCAGGTGCGGGAGAAAACCCCTCCTTGTTTGACAGCATGAGCTAGCATCGTGACGGGTTGCCCTTGACAGGTTGCACTACACTGCACTGCCACGTTCCATGCAGTCGACTGTTGCTTCTGACGCCCACGTATACGCAGGTGGGTAAAAAAACGGCCTCCCTTTGAAATTTCTTTTACAGATATATGGTAAACAACCGGAACCATTTGTATTTCTTTAGCAAGGTGGTAGTAAGCGATGGGGTCAGGGATTGACCGTCGACAGCTCAGTGGTCGAATTTCGCACAAGCCGAGCTGAGTCCACCGGGTTCATGTTTTCTCGCTCAAGGCAAACATATCCCAGGCGAAGTAGCTGGCACGGAAAAACCTAAAAACGAGGACCCGCGGCAGGTTTTCGGTGCGAACAATCAACGCACGCCCCATTCGCGAATATAATGTGTCCGCCTTGGTGCACGCATGTGGATGCAACCTGCGTAGGGCTCTTGTGCAATGCACGAGCAGCGTCACTGAACACTGGTACACCTATCGAGGACAAAAGCTACATCAACTTCTTCTGAGATTAATAAACAAACTATCAAACTCGACCGTATAGTGAATTAGGTGAAGATGTCAACAACTCTTGAATAGTAAGCGACCCTGACGCAGCTTTCCGATTTTTTTGGTATATGGAATTATGCCACAAACGCAAGACCCAAACACCTCGTCGATGTCGATCGATTGAGAGGGTTGTCCGTGGGTCGTTTCTATATGGAGACCCTGTGAATGTACCTGTTACTGGTCTTGGCACTTTACCAATCGCTAGGTGTCCATAACATGACAATATAATTCTAGTGACTGCGCTCTCACCATTACATTTATTACGTGAGTCAATGAAACACTGCGACGCTAGCTCTGAAGAGCCCATGAATCCCAAATTCAGTTTTCTAGTTCAAACGAGCCACTTGAACACTGTGACTACGTTCGACTGACACATGCCTACAGAAACCCGGTGTACCGCCCAAGCGAACCGGCGATAGACTAGATATCTACTGAAGCTAACACAAGATTCCGAAAAGTCACTACCAGGTAGATCGCAACAGTGAGCCATCTCGACATCGTGGCTTCGCTTCGACCAACCCACGACTTAGATGAATCGATTTGTCGCAAAACGAGCCATCGAACCGCTACAGTATCGCACATAACTCTCCAGTTCTCTCGTTCATTCGATCCTCGTGGGACTTCAGAGCGCAATAATGACGGGAGGAAGTCTCGATTATAGGAACGGTCACTAAGATCCGAAATACCCACGAGGCAAAAAATCTTACGGCACGGGTTCCACATGATTTACATGCTATGTCCGCCGCATGCTGCTTTTAGAGGATGAATATCTCCTAATCAATTGATTGCTGAGGTCGCCATGTGGGCACCCCGAAAAACAGATCAATGTTGTTGTGGTCGTTGTTGTTGGGGCAGTTGTCGCTTCGACGTTCTTTCTGACTATGGACACCAAGCACACCCCACATCTGCGCTAGATGCTCCTTGATTCCATTGAGAGACAAGATGTGATTAGAAACTTCGACACGCAAAATGTACACGATGTTGGCTGCATATATGAAGCTGCACGTAAGACGTGAGCTGTTGTTGTATGTCGTTATCGTCTCATCCTGTTGTGAAATTGACGGGCGCGCCAATTTTGAAGAGTCTCGGTCCTCAGTCTGGCAATAAGCACGAGGTCCGGCCCATACAGAACGCGAGGCCGGCCGTCTTGCACTTCGGCCGCCAGCCCTTTTCGAAGTACGCGAGAAGCTCACGAGGGGGTCCGCGTGCGCCTCCGATGTGCGGTCCAACTATGATTGACGAGATATTGGGTACGTTTTGCACTGGAAATATATTTTCAATCAGTCAATACACACCCTAACACAGAGGATGCACGACGGATGGAATACGTATCGAAGTTGTAAAGAGAACGTGGATCGGCCCAGCCGCGCTGCAAAATTTGATACCATGCGTCTGAATGAAGTATATATATCTATTGGGGAATAATCGAACCTCTCGCCGTGAGAGAGGGAGGGATACTTGATGCAAGTTGAGGTATGACAGTAAAATTTTTACCATGGTTTGCCTTGAGTCAATATTTAGTAGGTAAGTGGGACGTTTTAGTTCGTGTAGTGAAATGTATTGTTAGAAAAAATATCGTTCAGTCTTGAAGCTGCTATGATGAAGTGTTTTTTTGTGGTATTACGGGGGACTCCGGTCGCCCCGGTAGACCAGTGGTCAGCTTCAATGACCATTGGTATTGGTACCCAAGTTCAAATCCCACCGTGGTGAGACTTTATTTGAAAAAATAAAAAGGTACCAAT
>JBBMHQ010072342.1:0-12794 GCA_037834295.1 Postelsia palmaeformis
CTCTATATAGGAGAGATGTACTCGATCTCATGCATAGCTGTAGTCGTATGACCATAGACCCTCGCATCCCTGCAATGCCGGGATAGAGCATGTCGGGTTTTCACCGACCAGGCAGATATTGCTTGCACCAAGCGCGAGGCGTCGTGAGATATCCGGCGAGTCGCATAAAGGGTGAGCTGCACATCCCACGAAGAAGTGCTTGTGAGGCGGTTTGCAAATGGATAGCAGGCAGCATTTTTCGAACCGGAAGTACACTCTGACTTGCGGCAGCTCTGCCCAACTGAGGGAGCTACCCAATATTCTCGGGACACCCATATTTTGTGTCTCACGTGTTTTTCGTTGTACACCTGGGATAACGGGCTGCTTTTCGCATGTTATTCTCTAAGTCAATCTAGTGTTGAAGAGTAGAGGTGTCCTCACGTGAGGAGCCCCCAAGGCAAAAGCAGGTGGGCCCCTATATATTACCCACACTTGTCCACGATGGGGGTTGAAAGTTGGCGACGCGTGCCGTGTACGTATAGGGTTTAGCTATTAGGGGTAGCACATTTTTCACAAGCATATTTCCGACTGACGGGGCTTCTTCTCAACTGAGGCACTAACTGATCCGTAAACATTTACATATATATCCTCTGTTTGAGTTTCTTGTTTTGGGTTGTAGACCTATATACACTATTAATAGTACGTAGAGTAGGCATGCGGTTGCTTGTCGGGCTTGTTAGCGTAGATGTCTTCCTAACTCTCGTAATAGTGTCCTTTTTGAGGGGGGCAGGCTACTTCGAAATTCGAGTGGTTGTCCCTAAAGCGGTATTGCAGTCCCAATATAATAGTGAGAGTAAAACTAGGCCCGTATTACGATGAGGGATGTAAAAGCTCCTCAAGCAAAGAAGGCGTATCGCAGACAATTGTATCGTCTCGCCGACCCTGGTAGCATCCAAGGGAGTCGCGGTCCGTCGCCGATAGCGAGAGAATTGCTGGGAAACGCGCGAACGGTCATCACGCATGTTGCAAAGTTGAGTATCGACCGATCGGTTGAAATCACATATCACCACGTGCAATTTCATGTTGTTCACAGAGACAATCAGGGAGGCGGGTGTGCCCAACCCAGCCCTAATCTGTAACCTAGATCTCAATCCCCATCAAAGTCTAGGCTCCGAGGATCTAAAACATGTGCAGACCACCGCATGAATCGTACCACTAATGGGTAAAACTTTTAATGGACACATTTACTGTACGCTACACTTGAGAGAGCATAGGGGGGGGGGGTCTTCGTGCATGAACGAAATAAGGTCCAACTCTCGGAGCTGGCGCCGGAATATGCGAAATACGCGGTTATCAATCATTTAGAATAATTATTGTTAACCACATCATTGTGCAGTTGTCTGTAATAGTTAATGAGTTGATCATTATGAAATCAACCCGATTCGGACAAACCAATCAGCAATCAAATCACCCTCGGAATAGAGTTCATGGACACCGCTGCAGTATGAAGTGTATATCGGCCAGGGCACGTGGGATGTGCGTACGCATTTGATGCCACACCAGAAAGCCAGAATCTCGCTGTATTAAGTGCATACAGCAGCAAACAGCAAGGCCACTATCACACAGCAACACGGCCACCGCGAGGCCTACTCGAGACGGCCTGCGGCGAAACAAGTCGCATGAGATAGCGTAAGCTCGTCCGCTTCTGTTGACGCGGGATTTGTCGAAATTGATAGAGTATCTCAAAATCAACCATATGTTATCGCCGTTTTGACGCAAGAACTTTACATGGAGGTTGAAGATGCCTAGTACTTTCGTAGTTTATTGACGGTAACGACAGGGTGGGTTGGTAAAACCGTCGATCTAATGGAACCATTGTCCCGTCTCTTCGACAATTTCGCCCACCATTGACTCGTACCGTCCCGTCCACGCGTTCTGGGTCGGGGTGCCCTTCCACGCCGCCGGCATTGCTGCTGTTGTAGAGTGATAGCTGCGAGTTTATACTATTCACTACACCGAGAAGCGGGTTGTACTTGGGCTGGGGGTTCGAATCGTATCGCGATGCTTTACGTGCGTTGTTGCTGCAGCGCTGTGGCTGTTCCTGCTGCGTGCTGCGGCAGGGCTGAGCTATTTGCTCTACGATGTGTCACGCACAAAAGGCTCAGAAAAGCATACTGTCAAACAGTATTACGTATATGTACTTGGAAAAAGCCCATATATTACGCTGGTCGTTGCATATTTTGGCATCGCGTGAGACTCGATAGGTGCTTTTTCTCTATTCTTCCCTAAGAAATATGTACATATTCGCAGTAGTATTAAATGTATAGTGTATTGTAGTACGACCACGAGTAGTGTCGATTACTTCGTAATCGTCGTGCCGCCGTAGATCTGTCACTTTATTCATTCCCCCTCTCCTAGTGATAGTAGACTGTGAAAGAGTCTGGTACATCACTACTACTGAATAACAACACGAAAAAGTAGAGTTCACTGTCATTTTGCGATCCTCTGTGTGGTGCAGACATCTTCTGTCCATATTCGTTCGTCTGTGGGGAGGGCTCCCAGGTTCGACTCGACATCTATGGCACTTCCCACTCTTTAGAGGGTGGCGTGTAGGACACGCCAAATTTGGGTAAAGAATCGGTACGAAAGATCCCACGAAACGGTCATCAACGATGATGGAGAGGAAGAGTGTGTGTGCTAGGCACGGGCCTTGCATCCCAATCTGCAGTAACTACTTGTGACGGGACAATGTCACTGCTGCAGCATGACGACGACAAACAGTCCAGGAATATGGGTGACCACAGTCGTACAATAAGATACGGATATCCACGACCTCGGCGAATGGTGGGACCTCCGCGGGACAATACCCATGCGACGGTCTGGTCAAGAACCTGGAACCCACACGTCTGCCGATTCACTTTGGAACTGCTTGCTGGGGGCATTTTATTCGTTTTTTTCGTTAGGTTCTATATGGTACAGATATGTCTGTCGATTTTGTGGCCATCGTATATATACGGTACTCTTATTTCTCGCGGTACAGCGATCTCTTGTCACAACTATCGTTTGCTTCAGGGCTTTTTGCGGGTCAGGTCGAACCTCACGGGTCGGGTCGTGTCGGGTCGGGTCAGCTGAACCCCACCCGACCTGCGAAAATCTTGAGGTGTGCTGACCTGACCGGACCCGACCCACGAGATTTTGAAATGCTGTTGACCCGACCCGACCCGACCCGCGAGATTTGAAAATCTCTTGACCCGACCCGACCCGACTCGACCCGCGAGATTTCTAAACCCTTTGACCCGACTCGACCCGACCCGCGAGATTTTGAACACTTCCGGACCCGACCCGACCCGACCCGCCACCTTCCGATTGACCCGGGAGACACGGGTCTCATACGGGTCGGGTCAACTGGACCCATGACATATCTCACGGTTCAACGTCGAAAGCTCACGAGTCCAAAGATATAAACGTTGGTGCGTTGGTCGGTTGGATAGTCCTTGGTCCCTTGTACTTTTCCGAAAATGTTGCACGTTTGTGTTCAGTTGATTGATTTTTTGTATTTCTTGAAGCATTGTGTGGCGTGCGTTTCAATAAAGACCATGGTGATCAAAAATATGAAGACATGGAGAAAGGCGCACACCCGCACTCTGCCGGGCGGATACCTTCTGGCCCCTGGGTCGACCCTATATCCCTGACCCGATGGCTTCTGCTGGCGCCTCGGCGAGCGACCTAGCTGTGCAACCTGCAGCTGGCATGTCTTGTTTTCGTTGTTCCACCCTGCATGAGAGTGTCTGGCCTTTTTTTTATGGAAATGGATGGACGTGAATATAAATACAATAATAGTATACTACTGCTGTACGGCTCCATCCGACCCGGGATTCGCGTGTGATTATTCTATAAGCTATGATATGCTCTCGGGTGTTCAAGTATCGGCAGGAGAGAAGCCTTTTAGCGGGAAACGGCGAGTATTTCGTCTTGTACAATGTCGGAACCACGGG
Organism: Postelsia palmaeformis; assembly: GCA_037834295.1. Taxonomy (NCBI): domain Eukaryota; class Phaeophyceae; order Laminariales; family Laminariaceae; genus Postelsia; species Postelsia palmaeformis. Next base: position 3,975 of record JBBMHQ010072342.1, read on the forward strand.
TCAGACCAGCGGGTCACAAGACCGGTCTTCCGGTAGATGGCTGCACATGTCAGCGAAAATACGGATCCGTGGGCCAGATCCGCTGGTCGGACGTGTGGGTCAGCCGGGAAAAAAACGCGGGTGATATTGACCTGACCCGCGAATGACCCGTATCTCACAGGTCAAGACCCGACCTGATCCGTGATATTTTCACACCTCCTGACCCGACCCCACCCGACCCGACCCGTGAGACTTCTGATTTCTTTGACCCGACCCGACCCGACCCGTGATATCGTTTTTTTCACCCGACCCGACCCGCGACATTTTGAAACCCACCTGACCCAACCCGCGGGTCGAGTCATGACCCGCGAAAAGCCTTGGTTCGTTTCGCAGTAAAGCACGCCGCAGCCGCAGTATCAACGTCAAGAGGAAAAGTTGTTCGCTTTTACTTTCCAATCCTCTGTGCGGTGCAGACGGGTATGTTCTGTCTAGTCGTCTGTCGATCACTTTGTTACCGTCGTATATTTCGTCTTCCCGATTTCAGGACATAAATACCTGGTATATGTGAATATGATTTCTTGCAAGCTGTATCTACTGATCCACCACACCGCCTGGACTCCACATTAGCATGCCTTGCAAAAGGAGTGTGTTTTTGCGTGCGTTCGCTTCCATCGTCGCTCGGAGCCGGAGCCGTGAGCCGTGGGCTCTTCCTAGAAGCGAGGGAGGGCATTCTGCGATATACAGATATCGGCAGACGATGATTCCTGTATACTCTACCGCAATATAGACCAAGCAAGCCACAACATTTTGGTGGTTGGTGGAGAGTGGGGCGTCCTGTTCCCGCCGTGCTATCGTACTGCTGTACTGCCATACAGTATCACTCTGTCCTGTAGTATAGTAACCGTTCGGATTTAGCAATAGGCGCGCGAGCGCGAAGCGCGAGCCTCTTTTCTCGGTTTTCCGAGGAATAAAAGCAGACGCTCGGTCCGAACAAAACCCCGCCTGCTCGAGTGCCGTTTGTGCCGGTGCCGACCTGTCTCTCTCGACACTCACACCAACTTCAACCGCGGCTTCCCAAAAAAAAACAAGCAAACTGAGAACAGCGCTCGAATGCTTTTCTCTGAGGGCAGTAACAATTATTAAGTACTACGTACTACCGTACCTGCTAGTGCTGATTTTGTTGTATCGTCAATGCCCACTACTGCTAGAATTTGAGCGATTTTGTACAAGATCGATGCTAATGCCGGCAGCAAAGCTTACACAGCAGGAGGCAGTGCGTAGGATATAAAGGCAACGACAGCGGGCACTCCCTACTGCTACGGCACTCTCGGCCTGCTCTGAGAATAGCACAACTTTGCTGCTAGTGTAGTTGGTGCTTCCTAGGGAGTGCCGGTGTACCTGTGTCGTCACCTGGTCCCGACTGATCGGCTCATCGCGTGATTTTCGCGCTCAGAGAGACGCACCCTGTGCTTGACGTGCATTGCTGTATTGTTTTAAGAGTTCGGTGCAAGCGATGTCGCTTGCACTCGCTGCATGGCATCGCACTCTACATACATGCGACCTGCGACACGCTGGTGTATTTGACGCGGCGGGATACTCCCTCGTGTTGCCCAATCTCGAACACCCAGCACATTGCACAGCGTAGCTATGCTCCCTTGTGGCCTGCACTTTGCGTATATACAACAGTCTTCGATCAACCGTCCCACAAGATGAGATCCATGGTAAATTATGTTGTATCATACCAGGTACACAACTTTTCCCTGATGGAACAATATATAGACGTGGTCGTGGTGCTCATTACTTTACCTACGCCGTACGGGTAGTCCTGGAATTAGTCCAGCAGCGTGCGCTGTGTATCGTGTGACCTGTGCTAATGTTTGGTTTGGTGATACATACCAGGTATTTGTACCAGTAAGTCGTTTCGTATCCAGCACGTTTGGCACCTCACTCGCCAGTCTCCTTGTATTTTCGATGCTCCCTGGCGATACGTGACTTCCCTACCTGACAGTACTGTGCGTAGCGGTCTGAGCTTCGCATGTGCTCATTGCGATGCGGTGCAGTGCCGGCAAGCGGTGCACCTGCCGTTTTTTCGTCGTATGTAACTACCGCAGTAACAGTACCGGAGACACCCCTGCTACATTTCCCTCTTTTTTGTTACGACCATGGCCACCTATCATACCGATAATATGAGGGAGTGGAAGGAAAGGGTTTTATAAACTTAGCATGTTTCGCGCGCCGTCTACAGGTACCCTCACCCTGCTGTAAAAGTGACTCAACACTCCATATCCAAGTACACCCCTGAATTGTGGGCTGTAATCGGTTGTAAAGAGGTGGAGTTTTATTCGTGGAAAATGCCAAAATCAGTTATACCTGATCCGTTTGAGCCAAAATCAGGTACATAATACAACCAAGTGAAATACGAGCGCTACGGGCGGTGTTCCGTCCATGAAGAAAAATAATAATTATCATAATAATGATAACAATAATAAGGCACCTAAAGCATTCAGCGTGCCACATGGCCTCTAAAATTTGACTTTCGTTTAGTTTTCTGTCGGGTGTAGATAACACGGGCTCCACTTGGACCTGCAGAAAGTCACCATTAATGGCCTTCGTTTGTTTCGCCACGTCGGGAGCGCCAAGACCATTTACTCCGGCACCCCCTCCCCCCCCCCGTTAATAGCTTTAAAGGGTTTTAGATCGTCCTCGCGGAACCGCCGGCTCGGCACGAAATTTTCCTTGCCGTACCAAACCTGAGACCACCTCGACGCGGGGTGGTGCAGACAAAAACTGTTGTGCTAGACTGCTGTGACCATATACTGTAAGAAACAACAGAGTACGCAGCACAACAACTACGAGAATTAAATAACTGAAGCACGTTGCACAACCCAAAGAAGAAAAAGTGAAAGGAGCGTACAGTAGGCGTGTATCCATGTACAAATACGTACTTTTACGTACGACGCACGAGTAGACAGCATAGTACGGTAATACAGAAGAATTTCAACCGATGGACGGCAGACGCATACGGAGAAAAAAAGCAGTGTGCGTATGGCCTCTCTGATTGGTATAAAGTTGGTTAAATCAGTTGAAAGCTAGATAGAGTAGAAAAAATAGTTGGACCTTGGCCTTTTCATGCCAAAATCAGTTACGATGTCAGCCTGGCCAATGGCAGGACTCCTGGGGTGTGTTTTATACCTGGTACTTGTTTTTAGAATGTAACTGATTTTGGCCGGAAAGTGGCCAGGTATACCTGATTTTGGCAAAATCCCTTTTCGTAGTGTATGCTGCTGCAGTTTGTCAGGTGTCAGACAGAAGACTAATAATCTTCAACAACTATGACAACAACAGCCAACAGCATACAGAGTGGCTCGAATACTCACGTCTGCTACACCCTTATACTCGTTGTCAACACCGGTTCCGCGAACGACGGCAGGTGTGCCTACACCAGCCCAACACTACGCAGCCGTGTTCGCCTGCCCTTCCTGGGCTGCCGGGGTCGTGTGCTGGAGGCGTTTACCTGGAGCCGTTGAGCTAGAGGCGTTTCGCTGAGCCTGTCAGGATGGGGGCGTTAGGCTGAAGCCGTTTCGCCGCACTAGCCGGTCGCGCAAATGGGGCGCCTCTGTGAGAAATGCCCAATGCAAGCGACCTTCCATTTCGAGGGTAAACCGGCGGCATGCATTAAGCAAAAGCTGAGAACGGCATGGTACATGTCACCAGCAAGTGGTATTTATACGAATCCTGTACCAGGTATGAAGCAACCGAGGTATACTCCCGAGGGAAGCAAGCCGGCGGTGTACTACAAAAAAAATGGTGAGGACACCATGATAGAAGTCAAAAGCAAGCGTTGCTCGAAATGAATACAGCAAAAAAAAACTGTCTTCGGTTTTGAGGAGAGCCTATCGCCGGCGTCCTGCAGGCAACATGCTGAGGACGGCATGGTAGACGTCTGAAGCAGGCGTTGCTCGCATGAATCTTGTATGATGCTACCCAGGTATGACTTCGAGGGGATCAGGCCGGCGGTGTACTGCAACCAACATGCTGAGTACGGCATGGTGGACATCTGACGCGAGCGATGTTTATTTCACTCCTGCGCCATGAGGCCGAGCTTTCATTTCAAGCGAAGCAGGCCGCCGGCGTACTGCGAGCAAGACGCTGAGGATGGCATGATGAACGTCAAAAGCAAGCGTTGCTCACATGTATCTTGTATGGTGGTATCCAGGTTTGACACCGACGGCAAGCCGGCGACATACTGCAAGCAACACGCTGAGGACGGATTGGTGGACGTCGGCAGCAAGCTGTATCTTCCCGGCTCCTGCAAGAAGAGGCCAGGTTTCAATTTCACAGAAATTAGGCCAGCGCTGTACTGCAAGCAGCATGCTGGAACCGACATGGTAAACATCTCCACGAAGCGGGCATCACTGTCTCACGCATGGTTGTTGTGGCTGCTTGGCACGTACCAACCGATGTGCCCACCTTACATGTTCCGCTCAAGAAGGAGGTATCCGACGGTCCGGTGACGGACCTGAGCGTCGAAGCACTGTGTGAGCGGTCGGGCAGCTTGAAGCGGCTAAGGTGGGAAGTATGATAGGAGCAGCCTATCCACTGCCTCGATCATGCCCCCTTCAAGGGCAGAAACGTCGTGTACACTCTGCTATGCACAGTGCTTGAAGCAAAGGAGCTTCTCGTTCCTCACGTGGGATGCGACTCAGCGTCGATGGCGATGGCGGAGGAACGACCGCTAGACGGATTCGTCACGCGCTGAGCCCTGGTTGCTACCTCCGTGAGGAAGGAGCACCCCAGTGGGGCACGAACTAGATAAGATGGAGCTCAGCACTGACTCCAAGGTGTCAAAGGGGTCAAGGTCAAAGAGTTTGAAGGTCGGAGGCCCTGAATCGTCCACGTCGAGGTACCCGCGCACCCAGGCATGCTCGGGGTAGCAATAGTCTGAGGTATACGAACGACTCGACGACAAGTCCGAAACTCAAATCGCAGTGTTACGCGTTGGCGCTGAGAGGCTGGGAGAGCCGCAAGAGTTCGATTTACAAATAGACGCTGACTGGTGTAGACGTAGTGACGAAGTTAAAGGTGATGTGCGGTCGCGGCGGGATCAGGGGTCGCAACCTCTGTTACCATCGTAGTCATACCTCGGGTCCTGGTACCGGTTGCGCCTGTCAGAGCATCGTCGAAACGGTTAGCGTCGTTCTTGACAACGGTAGCCATGGTCAGGATTTGAGGGGCTTCGATGAAATATGTATTGTAAGGTGAAGTCCACGAGGACCTGGCTCCAGCGTAGAAGTCTCGAAGGTTGCGAGTGGGGCGCATACTAGCGCTGGTCGAACCTGAGCAAACGGTTGACTGCCATACCGACAGAAATGTCGACAGTGTCGCGGTCGGTGGGGAAGAAATTTGATACTAACGAAGCAGAAAAACGGCATGCGTACGCGGTGGATGGGGGTACCCCTTCAGGACGTATGGTTTGTTGTGACTGGGAGACCGGCCGGATGGAAAGTTGTTGGTGGTTGATATGTAGGAATAGCCGTATGTTGGAGCAGCATTTCCAGTGAATAATCGATAAACGGGGCTTCCGGTCTGGTTTGTTGTCACAGTAGTAGTTGTTGTTAGACTGTGCGCGGGGTCGTATAGACAGTGTACTGTTTCCCAATAGCTGTTTTCCGTCGGTATGATTCGATCACACCCACCCTCGTACGTCGGTTTCGAAACTCCGATCAGTCATACTGAGCTTCATAAAGAAGAAAACATAGGAAAGCCTGATGTTCGGATACATTTTTGGTGCTGGCTCTGGTATGCCGGATGCTGAACATGCCGCTTGCGGGTCAGAAATGCTTAACTGAGTATTGGTCGTGCCCAAGAACACGACGTAGATGTTCAGTCCAACACGAGGGAATTCCGTATATTGATATGGGATTATATGAAAGGGTGATTGGGTGAGGCGGATAATCAGTCGGATAATCTGCGGGACAAACGAGGGTGTATTGTGCCGGCAACGTGGTGGATAATCACGTGCCTGCTTCGCCATGGGCTGTCACTCGACAGCCCGGATACGTAATATGTAAGAGAAGTTCCGTGTTATTGTCTTGAGTCAACCACGCATTCCCGTGACTGCTGTGCCTATACCTTTGGAGATCAATCAACACACTAGTGAGCCGGCGATCTTCTATTGGCAAGCGCAGCCGAGGCCAACCTAGAGAGGTGGGAACCTTCCGACATGTTCAGTTTAGATGACGTGTCTAGTCAGGAAGCGAGCGTGGCGAGAGAGCAGAAAATGTAAGAAATAATGAAGAAGATTGAGGTCCTGGAAAGGATTATAGAGAACCAGAGGCTGGGCGCCGAGAGGAACGCGCCACAAGAAGAAACGGAGGGGAGGGGCGGTGGGGGGGCGAGAGGAGGAGCAGCTGCGAGGAAACAAGCAGCGTCGACGGTGCCGACATCTGGGCTGGGGGCACATTCAGGCATGTCACCAACTGCTCATTTTTTCCGCCCTAAGTCAACCCAGTCGAGACCTACAAAGTTCGATGACATAGAGGCCCACTTTAGTATGTGGCGCAGTAAATTTTCCGCGTACCTGTCATCTCTAGGGTGCCTCCATGTACTCGACACATCAAACCCCGTTATGGTCGGTGATGTAAGGATATCACAAGAGGAACTAGCGTTCAGGCACACGCCCCAGGAGATTAGAGATGCGCGATTGGTTTGTGGATTGATGATGGAATCGATGACTGAATACGCGATGGCGGAATTTAGATTGCAGAAGGTAATTTCGCCGAGTGGTGCATGGAAAGAGTTGGAGGATAATTACATGCAGAGGACAATAGTGGCCACACACAGACTACAACGCGAGTTCGAGACCATCAGAATGGCCGAGGACGAGAACCTCCTTCTGTATTTAGGTAGGGTAGACAAGGCAGCGGATGAACTGGCTATGTTAGGCTGTGGCAAAAGTGTGGAGCAAGTGAATCGCCACATAGTCACGGACCTCTCGTCTTCGTACACGATACAAAGTAAGTCCATTATTTCCCGCCCATCCATCCCCCGTTCCGAGGTCGATGAGATCATCCATGACGCGAATGCTAACGACAGGGCAGACAAGGAGATGGTTTCCAAGGCGTCGGGTGTGCAGGGGGTGGTAGATCAACATACGTTGTTCGTCGGAGGTGCGCAGCCTCCCGGTGGTCGAGATGCGATTCCAGGAAAGGAAAGGAAGGATAGGAGAGGCGGGAGGTTCAAGGATGGGCAGCAGCAGCAGCAGTAACAGCAGTACCAGCAGCAGCCGTATCAGCAGCAACAACCCCAGCAGCAGCAGCAGAAGCAGCAGCAGCAGCAGCAGTACCAGCAGCAACATCGTCCCCGACAGTATGATGGCAACCGGGGAGGAGCTTCGCCGGGGGGAACAACCGGCCTCAAATGGCGTTGGGATGCGGTGGCCTGCAGGTACTGTTAGGATGACTCCGGTCCCGACCCCTTCGGTCCGGGTGGAGGGGTCCGGCCCATGGGTTGGGCCCCTACCGAGCCACCGCCGGAGACAATGCCTCCGACGCCCCCGCCGCCCGTAATGTCTCCGACAGGCTGGGGTCTCCCACCGAGCAACACGCAAGCGAGGCGCGAGGGGGTCTGCTTCCGGTGTGGGAAACCGGGCCACTACGTAGCAGCTTGCGCAGTAGCCCCCGCGCACATGAACGTCGCGGTCCTGAGTGCTGCTGCTCCTCAACCCCCTCAACAGATGTACTACGGAGGCGACTGGCAGTATGAGACGCCCTACAGCAGTGGTGGGTATAGCTTTCCCGTCACAACAACGCTCCTAGAGCACTTTCCCTTTAACTGGCCCAGCGAACAACGGCAACTCCACGCCTACGTTCGACCTGCACGTCCTCACCGCGCAGCTTGCGCACCAAGGCAAGAGTACTTTCAGTTCTGATTTGTTCTGGACTAGTGGGAGAGAAGAGTGGGTAGCGGATTCGGGGCAACATTTCACGTTACTGGTAACCCCTTCGGCATAGTAGGCTGTTACCCCCCTCCCCCCGGTAAGAGTAGTTTGTTCGTCGGTGACGTGAGGTCACTGGAGGTCGAGTTTTTTTTGTCAGATTCCTATGGTTATGCACAGCTCTCAGTGTGACGTTCAAGTTAGGCTTTTGGACTAATCATACGTGCCCGGTGTTCGTTTCAACCTGTTTTTGCTTCACGTAGTCATGCTGAAATGCCCGGTGACACTGGATTCTCGTGGAGCTCACATGTTGGGCGGGCAATTATCTTCCATGCGTAGGGACGCAGGCTCACACGTAGACGTCACGCGGACTGCAGAGACCCTGATTGTCGCTGCTTTTTTAGCCCCAGGAAAAATGCAGAGGGTTGACATTAACGACCTTCACGTTTCCCTTGCCCACTCCCATGCTGACACTTTCCCGGAAACGGCACGCCAGATGGGCATTAAGATTTTTGGGAAGTTGGTTTCGTGTACTGGGTGTTCGGAGGCGAAGGTAAGGTAGATGGCGGTACCATGGACGACCGAGTGCCGCTCCCCCAGGCCTCTGGAGCGTCTGTTCGTCGATCTGTCGGGACAGCAGTCAACGTCTGCTGGTGGTGCGCAGTACTTGATGATGATCGTCGACGACTACTCTCGCCTTGGGGGGCCGTATTTCTTGAAGCGGAAGTCCGACGTCCCGGAGGTTTTCGCTGGTTGGCCGACATCAACGCTAAGGGTGTGCCGTCCATCGTGGAGTGCCTTCGCTCGGATAACGGCACCGAGTTTACCAAGGCAGAGTTCGTGGAGTTGCTCAACCATCATGGCATCCGCCGCGCGCACACGCCAGTCGATTCTCCGAAGGATGA
>JBBMHQ010072353.1:0-12790 GCA_037834295.1 Postelsia palmaeformis
GGTGCATCCTCGCAAAACCCGCGACACTGGAAACTTGGGGGGGGGGGGGATAAATGGGGTGCCTGGTACTGTAGAGGCGTTCTAGAAGTGCAACAACTCAGGAGTTGGAGACCCTATTGAAGTCGTTCACCTTGAACAACCAAAACCAGCTCGGCCGATGAGTCGAGACGATCTCGACCAGCCCCGTCAAACAATGCTCGCTGCAAACATTCACGCGATTGTCCTGGAGCGAAATGCGACCCGCTCGTTCTTGCCCCTTGTTTTTCCTCTCCTCCAGGGGGCACATCCACGGCGGTTTTTGAGCTGACGCAGGTGAGCGGCGGGAGAAACCTCGCCGGAGGCGACTACTCTGCCCCTGCCCCCACCCCCGCCCCCGCCCCCGCCACCATTGCTACCACCGCTGCCACCACTGCCACCGCCTTTGCGTTTCGATCCGTCGCAACCGCGACCGCAGAGAATGTCATGCAGATGGGCGGAGAGCCTTCCGCTGAATCAGAGGGGAGTGGTGGTGGGCACCAGACCCCCGCAGATGACGGACCATTGCAGCGAAGAGGAAAGCGACGAAAATCTGGGCAGGTCAACGGCGAACTTGTCAACAGCAGCAGCAGCAGCAGGGGCGGCAGTATCATGCCGGCCAAGTGGAAGCCGTGTGCTTACCGCTCCTTGGAGTGGTTCAACGTTCCCAGCCGGAAATTGTTTCTCGTTGACCCGAGCTCTGTCACAAGGGTGCCGCGACCGAGGACGGCGACGGCCGCGATGACCGCGGCGGCGGCAGGTCGAGTCGCACACTTACCACCCGGGTTTCGCACCAGGCCCAAAGGCCAGAAGGTAAAGGGGGACGGTGGCGGCGGTGGCGACATTTGTGGTGGGGGCGGCAGCCCTGGCAGCAGAGATAGCTGTCTGGGTGGGGAGCACGGGCACCGCGGGAAGGGTATGCCCCTGGGGAAGGAGGCCGTGCAGCCGGCAACGGGAGCAGGAGGGTGGAAGGCCGTTCGAGGCGCTGACGGGGTGAAGACTTCGGCACCCACGACGTTTCCGCCTTCAGCGGTGTTGGTTCGTCTACCGCTCTATTCGGCAAACGAGGCACCGGTAGGGGCTGAGTCAGGAAGTCGAGGGGGTTTCAAGCCGTCCATCCTCGACGATCAGCGGAGCCGGACCTGCGCTCTCCGTGCCTCACCGCAGCAGGTTTCCGCGGAATTGGTCGTGACTCCGCCAAAGCTCAAGCCGATCGTCGTCACCGAAACGACACAGGAACGATCGGATAGCGAGACACTAGTACCGGGTGTTGAGCCCAAGAAGACCTGCGGCTTTCGCCCCTCCCTTTTGGTAGGTGATGGCGTTTTCCGTTCGTCGACACTAGAGCGCGGTCCTCGAGCCTTGTCTCCCAACGAACGACGGAAGGACTGCGGCAGGCCGATGGATCGATTACTCTTACCGGAACGCCCCCGCTTGGTCGTGACCCCACAACGGCCCACCCTCAACTGCAGAGCCCCGTACGTGACAGGGGTATCGCTGCCACCACCCACTTCCCGGACAAATAATATGTTTTCGGGTCTCACACCAAGCTGCGTTCGTAGGTTCGTTCCCCCGCCTGGTGCACTGGTAAATTTGAAAGCACCCGTGTCTGTTCCCGATCGGGAGGGTGACGACAAAGGGTTAAGTCAAGCCCCCCTATCTCCCTGCACGGTGCGACGCCACGGCGCTAAGCTCGAGAGCGTTGGGTCATACACACCACTCAAGGACCGTTCCAAACGGGGAAAGGCGGCGTCGATGTCGAGGGGGCGCGAGGCCGGCACTAGAGCGTGTGATGGGGACGCGCGGTCAATCACGTCTCTCAGTTCGGACGACGGGAGCTCTTTCGTCGCATCGCTGTATGCACCACCCCCACCTCGATCCCAGGGCGATATGCCTTGCACGGTTGCGAAGCCTATTTCGACCGACTTGGACGAGTGCGTTTCGAACAGTAGTGTTAACAGCTTGTGCGAGTGGAATAGAGCAACCGCTCGAAAGTGATCGAGGACCACCCCCTATTGTAGGCGTATCCATCTACTACAGACTCTGGACGGGAACTGCGGGGGGTGATGAGGAGAGAGGGGGGTCATGTCAGCACGGTTCAAGGGTCATTTACTAAGTATACTAAATGCCATGTCAGCCCAGTTGAAGGGCCCTTTTTACGTACACTATTTTGGCGTGCACTACAGTAGGACGAAGCCAACAAGTTACGTTACGAAACCGAAACCGAAACGCTCGTGAGTATACGCAATGTTCCACAAGTCGCTGATACCTTTCCGAATGGTAAGACTAATATACGTTTACATCAACTTTCATGTGGATCTCTTCTGGTCCAAGAGTTCCTCTTTTCGCGCCCTTTCTACCACATTCCTCGCTCAACCTTAAACGCGTCGACACAGATTTTGCGCCTGTACATCGTCGAACTCGCGGCGTTCTTTATATTGGTGTCAGGTGTCTGCTAAGCTGTTACTGTCGAGATTTGTTCACGATTATGAGTATTTCGTTTGCCGCCCGACAATGCGCAGGGCTGCTTTCAATCCGATGAATCGAATACTCTTACTACGGCAGTATCTCGTTCAAGGAATGCGTACGCAGTGTACGAAGTACCAGGTGTATCCGTAACGCTAAAACCTAGGTACATGTATGTTTTATCCGCACACTACTGCCGCTCTCTCTTCCACGAAAGTATCAACAGCCCTAGCCTTCGACGTGAACGTCAACGTAAAAAGGGAGAGTTTCCAGTCGCTCGTGTCGAATTTGCTCGGAATCGACGACCGACGTCCGTGGTGGACTACAGTATGGGCCCGACAACAAGAAACACCTGACCTGGGCAAGCCTGAGATTCTTACTGGGGCGCATTCTTCGAATGACATTGAGCATAGACTATTATTATGTAAGATTTAGTGTAGAGTTCACCACTGAGCCGTTTTTCTTGACCCAATTTTCTTAGCAATCTCTAAAAAGTGAGCATTACGTTCTTATGGGGCACTTTCTTGCTGTCGGGACTATACTGTACTCCTCCCTCGATGGAATCCAACACGAGAGTATTTCGAACCTTGCCCGCGAGAATGGTTTACCTTCGCCTAACTGCGTAAGACCTGTCAGACCCCAGAGTATCGTGTCGCCCAGAAGAAAAGGAATCGCGCCAAATGAACAGGGCGAACACAGCAAGTATCTCCCTGGGAACTACTGCTGTAGTCGAGGGGACATAAGTAAGCTGCCCCCAGCACCCCTCGATGCCAGGAGCATCCGAGAATGGCTGTGGCGAAAGTTCTTTTCGAGGAATGCGACACCGAGTCCAGGGTCAGCTGTGCTGAACGCCTAGCTACATACTTCAACAGTGTCATCCTATCATAGGTGATGACCTGGTCAGCTAGAAGCGTGCTGGCTGCAGCAGCGTTGTCGTTAACGGTAGCCATTAGGTTAGAGCGCTCGATCGCTACACGGTAAACACGAGAAAACATCAAATATCTACGCGAGAAAATGTCTAAATTTCCTCGGTTTAGCATGGGCTGGAATCACCACTCACTACATGAACATCCTGTTGATCCCGGCATTAGTCCGTGGTGTCACTGAGCTATATCCATCGCGAGGAATGCAAAACACGCGCGATCGACGTATCATCATGCAACTTGCAAAGGCGGAGTATGAACCGTGTGTATCGATGTATCAGCCGATCCAATGGGAGCGTATTGCATAAAAAACGTCTACCGTACGTATGTCCACTAAGTATGCCATTGTTATCATCGCTCCGTCGGTCGCCCGGTTGCTCTCTCTTGCGGCGATTTGCGCATGACACACGAAACACATCATCATTAGCATCCCGGAGGGCGCGCTCAGCCGCCACTACAGCCGTACGTCAGTGAGTGGAATCGCGAGTCTGTTCGTCGGATGCGGTCATCCATCAAATGGGCCAGAAGGAGAAAATATTACCGTCGGTACCACAGCCATAGCATGCTAATAGTTTTGAACTGAGCGCCGTACTGGCAGGCATCTCGTCTCTCCTTAAAAGTGGCCCCCGGCTAACATCTGGCCCGAGGTCAGATAGAAAGTATCTTCTTCCCCCCAGCCTACCGCGGTGCCCGCCGTCAAATATTTGCCACACTGTGGGTAGGCTTGACATCACTCGTCCATCAACGCCAGTCAACTTCCGGCGTGCGTAAGCAGCAACCCAGCCCAGTAAAATGGCTCTTTGACGCGAATTTCGTTCCTCGACCTTGGCAGCGGTCTTCAAGAGGAAGACGACGGGCACAAAAACGCCCACGGAACGAAATGGAGCTCCCTTCTACCGAGAATTAATAGAACTCACCATCAAGCCGCCATTCAAGAGACTATAAACGCGCCCACCTCTTGATAACCTTGGCTGGGGCTATCGGCTGCTACCAGGTAAGCCGCCAATACGACGACATCACGTTCTCTCGATTGCGCCGGACAGCAACCCACTGCGTTCATTGCAGACGTCTCCAATGCACCAGAGGATCGGGGTTGGCAACACGAAAACCCACCCGGGGACAAGGAAGCCCCATCGGGCTGAAGCATGCCCTCCCCCCTCCCGTAAAATGAGGAGAGGCCTCCGTCCCCAACGCTTTACAGAAGAACGCCTTCCCCCACAACACTTCCCATGGACGGGCAGGTCTCGCAGCACAGCGCGCAGGACCCGAACAGTCAGTCATAAGCCAAGAAAAAAACGTTGTGGCTTGCTGCCGCGCTTCTGCTCCCATCCGTACGCAACCTCGCACCACTCAAACCGCGTCTAACGAGATGTCACCGCGTCTGGTTGCTCTCATCCCTCTATCCTGGTGGGTGTTTTGGTCTCGTGACCGACAGTGGTGGTACCACCCGCTGATTTTTTTATACGCGTGATATCCTCTGCTGATGTGTACATTGCTGTCGCCGCCAGTTCTCCTTCCCTGGCACCCAGACTGCACAGTCGTACCGCCTGAACCGTCAACATCCCCCTCAAATGCCAACACTGGTGTTGAGATAGCTGCTCTTCAGGTGAACATCGCCAACAAACGGTTGTCCCTCAGGCCAATGATATTTTCTTGCAGAGCCAGTCAAATAATGCCGACAATACTTTTGCGTGCATACAGTAGCCAACCAATGGAATTCGCGTACATGGCCGGCCGTTCGCTCCGCTTCCTGCTCCTCCCTGCCGAGGACGTTGCCAAAACGCAGGAGATAAGGTTGGTTTAAAACAGAAAAAAAACATTTTTTGATTCGCCGTTTCCTGCGCACGGGGTTAAGGATGCACATGCGCCAGTTTCCGTGCATAGTATCAAGAGTGGTCTCTACATTGTGTCCGTATGCGCCAGCCAACAATACCGCCACTATCGTAGCAACCCGGACTACTCCACACACTGCCACACGGAGTAAACCCATCTGCTCCAATCGATTTCACAGACACTATACCAGGAAGATTGCACTACTCAACCGGCAGTACTATAGAGGGACCACTACTGTACATGAAACTTGAATCAACGTCACCACTGCAAGCATGATCTAACTCTAACGATTGCGTAGAAAATACCAGTATGAAAGAGGCGTCAATCTCGTCGTCGGAAATGGTTTCCTTCAGTGTTCATTATACGTAGCGTTTCCCCCAAACGGAGGTGGAGTTACACAGGGGGTTAACAACAATGCGCGTCTTAACAGTGAAAACGACGCGCTGAAGACCTCTCTCCGCCCTCGCGCGCGCCGCCTCCCAGTACCTCTCGCGTGGCATGAGCCCTGGCTATGGCTTTGGATGTGCGAAGTTTTGTTCGCGGGAAAATTAGATGCATCAAGCTCACCGTTCTAGAAGTACTGCCACCCTCCCACCTCCGGTGCTCCTTCCCTTCCTCCTACCCCTCCGTTTCTCCCTCCCTCCTATGGTGATACAATAACTTCATGCTCTTCTTATGCCGAGACGAAAACCTGTGGCGATACCCGTTGCCGCAGCGATGCCTGCTGCCGTGCAAAGTCACGGTCTCAAACGGGACAGGAGACTGGGGGACGCCCGGGGCAGCACCAGCGCCAAACGTTGAGGTCGGCCTTGCGCGCGAAAGAAGGATATCCCCATTTGCCACCCGGGGACCTGCTAAGAAGCTGCTGCTGATCCTGGACGCGTCAGCTTGGCCGGTGAAAATTGGCCGGTCAAGATCGGTCGGTTGAGATTGGTCGGTCAAGATTGGTCGGCTGAATTGGTCGGTTAAGAAGGATCGGCTATAATCTTGTTCGATTAAGATTGACCAGTTAAGATGAGTCGGTTAAGATTGGTCGGTGAAGATCGGTCGGTTGAGATTGGTCGGTTGAGATCGGTCGGTTGACATTTCCGGTAGTCTCTGCATACTAGTAGTCGGGCGCAAGTGGAAACCTTGTCCGTCTTGTCGGCGAGAGGGGACGAAAAACTCGATTGCGACCAAAACAATGACAATTTTCGTGCTATCAACCGCCAATGAGCAGCGGGAGTGCCCACTATAGCACGGGTAGGAGGATCATGCTGCCTGCGCCCGCGCCGTGCGACTCCTTCCATTCAACCATTCTAACTCGGACACCACCTGGTATCATCCCCCCAATTATGCAGTGTCCTTTGCGGTGAACGGCATTTTTTATCGTCAAGTCTCCCCTCTCAAGTCCTGTATGAGGGTTAAAGTGCTGTAGGTGTGTTCTGCAGAGGAAGTCGATGGAGGGGGGGGGGGGCGTTGCGTCAGGTTTTATTCCTCGCGGTTTGTGGTTTTGGCCTTCGTTTTCCCACTGCATGTATGTTTGTTCGGGGAGCCCTTCTGGCAGAGCACCCCACGACGGCTGTTCACTCTTTTCTCGCTCTCGTTCTCCGGCAGTTACATGCAGCACGTCAGACCGTATACTTGTGTACAACTACGAGTCGTCTCCGGCAATCGTGAGGTTGGAGACTGGCAAGACTCCAGACGTCAAAGTTGCTGTAGCCCGAGTAGAAACCTCTATCGTGTACTTCGGTGACATATTCATGTATGGTGTATACGAAGCGCATGTTTTGTTGCGTCCCACGTGGCATTTGTCTCATTCTGTTTGTTATTTGTATGGTGGGTCGATGAACTGGTTGCCATCTTGTATGATACCCCGATTGAATTGTTCTAATAAGTTTTCTGCCTATATTTTATGGTATCTTGTATCCTTTTGCTTCCGAGGAGTAGATTATTTTGATGGCAATATTCTACGAGCTGGTTCAAGCATTCGTTTCGTGCGCATCCAATCTTTACGCCGTATATTGGAGATAGATCCTGAAATTTGGCCCACGTGTTTCATGAACTCCTGCCTACCGTATATGGATCCGTATCCGTTTTAGTTTTTTGTTTGTATTTTTTTGTGGATATTTGAGCCTTGGAGAGATCAAAAATTTCTGGCGAAATAACGAAACTAAACAAAAAATGTCGGTCAACGGCTTGGCAGGGGGGCATAGAACACGTGTGCAAACCAGCAGGATCAATCTCCAAACAGCGGCGTGAACATATGGACGTTTGTGCGTGCAGAAAACAAGGCGCTGCCTTGAAACTACATGCAGTAGTTTCAGTACAGGACAAATATTTGGCGCTCAATATTACCGTACTTGATATCGGTCCTACGCGGTCAGTTCTTCGAACATTTGCGCGAAAAAAGTTACAGACATGCCTTGGAGTATCTGGAATCGAATCGTTCAGGTTTTTATGTGAAACCAAGAGTTTCTTCCTACGGAACTGCATGCCTGACCAATTTTGACCTACTTGAAGGCATGTGATTGGTCAGGAAACGATTTCGCCGCGAGTGCCAGCCCCAGGCTCTCAGCAACAAAAATGTCCATGTCACTCTCTTTCGCTGCCCATTACGCTCAGTATGATATAAAGTATGTGACACCCGAGTAGACATCGCGATCGGCATTGTTAGTGGCGGGCAAAATCTGGGGCGATGCACTTGAACCAGCCTGTGAGCTAAGATTAATAACGTTCTACCCAGGTACTCTGTACAACAAAGATGTCGGGAGACAGGACTTTCAACCCTTGACAGACAGCAGCTTTGCCTTGACATGCCGTGACTGACACCAAACAACTAGATTTTAGTGTGGAACAACTCGGCCCTATGCCCTTGACAGCGCACGTTTTACCTTGCTTGACTTGTCTCCCGACATATTTGCTGTACGTACAACATCTATCTACATCTATATTCACATCTGCAGCACCTACGAACCGTACCACACCGAACATATATAACAACACCATGACCCACGGCACACACCAACGAACAGTATGTATGAGAGCCGATGAACCAACACTTGGCCCGCGGCACCTTCAACTATGATAGATGGTGATCGTCTAGTTATGTATCTAGCCTAGAGTGCTCAAATAAATGTCATCAACAACCAACAACGTATCAAATTTCTGCTCCGAAGAAAGTCGTAGGCTATTATAATAGCGACGATTTGTCATACCAATATAGACCAATTTTTCCTCCCATTTCCGGCCAGAGTGGCAGTTCCTATACTGTCAATAGTAATAGTTATTGTAGGAGTTACGGGGTGCACCTACCTATGATACGATACAGCAGTAGTCCGGGGATGTACACTATTTTTGGCCTTTGGCGTGGCATGGCAGTGGTAACACCCGAGGCATACCATGGCACCCCCACGGCATCCCATGGTGTGGCAAAGCATTTCATGGTACGCCGTGGGGGATGCCGTGGCATGCCACGGGTGGTACCGTAGCAACCCCCGCGGCGACCGCCACAGCACTCCATGGTCACCCCACAGAATGTCATGGCGACCCCCACGGCACCCCAATGTTCACGGCTCCCAGGTTGGGGTGGGGGTAGGGATTTCACGGTATGCCGTGGATGTCCGTGGAGGGTTCGGTGGTATACCGTGGGAGGTTTTGCCGCAGGTGGCGCCACGGCATGCCTCGGCATTTCTTGAAAAATGACAATAATGGAAGGTGGCATGAGAACGAAGCACAGCTGAGGAGGCAGCACATGGCATTTGCCGTGGATGGGGACTAAGAGAATGGGTGCAGAGGTGCAGCAGGGGGGATGCAAGAAAAAACGCAAATACGGAGAGGGGTGGCAACAGATGATTACGGAAATAGAAGGACGAGCAAGGAAGGAGACGACATAAAGAGAGAATAGTAAGGCACCAGGTCGACGACCATTAATAATATGCTACTTTAGCCGCAAACTGCTGCAACTCGTTCGGACGCAGTCTTTGTTTTTTACCAGGTACCTGGTCTAGTTTTTCTTCTGCGCTTGAGCCCCGGTGGTTTCGGTTACATGACTCCATCTTTCATTATTCCTGTCCATTTGAAAAGGGTCGTAGTGGCGTGGGGGATGATGACGAGCCGGTTTGCCACTTTTGTACAGTCTGATATGTTTTCCGGAGGAGAGGAGAACCTGACTATGCCACTCGTAATACAAACTGCTGCGACTTCGTCGTGTCTGATATAATGTCATGGCTTTTCATTGGCTGCTGTGCGTCCTGCATTACAATACCAGGTACCAGGTATGCAGTATCTCTGTGGCGTAGTTTTGTGAACCAATAACTTGCATCTCTGATACCGGCGTAAGTTACCAGGGTATGTATTAAGTATCGGCGCGGACACTATTTATTTTTGGATGTCAACGGGTGGAAACAACGGTTGAATGTGAGGAACACACACATACATACATGTCTTTAAAACGTGCAAGAGCGACCCCAGATTTGTTACGCGAAATAATATCATTAGTGACATGGACTCTACGCCACGACCAGTGTCCCGACTTCATTCGTAAACAAACGTGGTCAACACCACCGGCGAGTAAGTGTTTTACCTGTGGCATGTTGTGTGGATTGTTGCTACCTCCCCCGAGGTCGGGCTCTGAACGACCTTAGCAAAGGGCCGAAACGCTCAACCTTAGCAGAACACCCTCGCTGCGGTAGCGCTTTCGCGGCAGTTCAATAGGTGGTTCGCATGGCCTACCTTGGGTGTGTAGGATCTCTGGCGGACAGATGAAAGGGACCCCGGAGGCCCACTATATGCAATCGGGCACGCTCGGTGATTCTCTCTGCCAATGCCCTGTTTGTGAGCGACGCTGGTCTCCGTCGTACGCGCTGGCGAGAAGGGGCACAGGTGTGTTGTAGCGGTGCGGCAATAGACCCTCCAAATACATTGGAATCCGTACGGAAAGTACTGAATTAACGAAAATGGGTCTGCCTGGGACGGTGGGTCAAGACGATGACGCGAGTTCAGTATGGCACCACCAGTATCACTAGCAGCAGTACTCCAGCGACGGCACATACATACCAAGAGTCCGTCCAATCAGATATTCACAATCGCGCCAGCAAAAGTTCGAAGTGATCAAGGGGACGCGCCGATAAATAGTATTTTCATAGTGTTACAATCTGAAATTAAGTAAAAATCACACGCCAGGAGCCCTGCCAGCCTCATCTGTTATTGGGTTAAAACTGGCATGTGAAGTCATCTGGATTATTTGTCGATGATGTCTTCGTACTTTTCCACTGTTTGACCCTAACTCTCGGTCAATCAGAGAGACCACACGAAAGCTGATTGTTTTTTGCGTACGGTGTGTGTGTGTTCTTCACATTAAACCGTTCTTTCTACCCGACGACACCCAGCACAACCAGTGTCTGTGCCGATTCTTCAACCCTATTAATAGAAGAGATACAAGTCCAAGTTCTGTAGTCACAAAGCTACACCACAGAGATATTATGTTGCCACGTATGCAAGAAACATCAACAATAGGAGAAACAAACTGTTGTGCCCCCCCCCCCCGCGCGCAGGCCATGTGACAAGGTTGAAAAAGAAAAAAAATGCACTTCATCGCGACCGTTGCAATTCTGACCCATAAGCTGCTGCAAGTACGTGCGGACTAGCAAGGAGAACCTGGCTGTGCCCCTCGTGCGACAAACCTCTGCCGCTACCTTGAGGGCGGTGCTTTGTGCTTCAGCCGCCTGTTTGTTGTTGTCCCTTCGTTATCTTGGATTGGCTCTGTGTCCTACTCTGCATACATGTATTAAATAGAACTTATAGTAAAGTTTTTTTTTGTTTCCTCCCATCCTCTCTTCCTTCTCCAGCTCGTCACTCTCCTTCCTTCTCTGGAGCGTCCGGCAGTGTTCTTTAGGCTTCAGGTGTTATGATGTACACTCTTTTTTTTGTTCTTGTTTTTTAATAATCACTTTCACCTTCCAGCCTCTAGTTCGTAGGAGGTGTTACCCTCGAGGCCGTTCTGGACAAGTCGTGGTCACAGGTGTCTACCCTTCTCCCCCCCGGTACTTGCCTTCATCTTTTATCGTGCATAGGGTCCAGCAGTCCCACTGCTCGTCGATTTCTATCGAATTTCAGCTAACTCACGCTCTCGAGCTTTCCGCTAGTCAAATTCTTTTATGGAGGAAAAAGCTCATTTTTTTTATAGAAGAAAAAGCTCCTGAGCATGCACTCGGTGAGACTCGAACCCCCCAAACTGATCTTGATAGGCGCGCGGACTATCAAGCTACCGGGGACGCCGGCACTCGTCTGCTGTCGTTTTATTCAGCGACATAATCCATACCACAGCACAGCTAGTGTGTTGGAGCAGCACATTCATCCCATCGGAACGTATACTGTGCCCGTATGTGTGTGTATGTGTTCTTCACATTAAACCGTTCTTTCTACCCAACGACATCCAGCACAACAACCAGTGTCCGTGCCGATTCTTCAATCCTAGAAGAGATACAAGTTCTGTGGTCATAAAGCTACAACACAGAGATACTAGGTTACCACGTATTCAAGAAAAATCAACAATAGGGAAAACAAACTGTCGTACCCCCCCCCTCGTCCGCAGACCATGTGACAAGCTGGAAAAGAAGAGGATAGGAGAAAAACGAAAAACGAAAATAACACAACTATTAATGCTACTTGTATGCAAAGGAGGACACAGAGCCAATCCAAGATAACGAAGGGAAAATGACACACAGGCGACTGAAGCATAAAGCACCTCCCTCCAGGTAGCGGCAGAGGTTTGTCGTACGAGGGGCACAGCCAGGTCCTCTCTGCTAGTCCGCCTGGTACCTTGCTACCCTGAATGCCGTCTCCGCTCTGCATTCGTCAACTACGCCTAGCCTCTCGGCGTAAGGCAGTACAGCAAAGCAGGCTCGTCATCGACCCATGCCACACGGCTCCTGCGATACTCATCAATCGTGAAAGGAAAAAGGAGTGGACTGAAAATCGCAGAGAATCAGCACGCAAGAAGCAAAGCAGGCTCGTCATCGACCCACGCCACACGACTCCTCCTGCAATACGTTCAAGAACGGTGGGAATGAAGAGCGTGACAGACGCCTTCAAGTGGTCAAACTCCTTACTGCATCAAGCTACTGCGTTGGCGGTTAGTTCTTGCCAAGCATTTATTTGGAATGGGCTTTAACATAAATCCTCTCCCAACAATCCTCTCTTTCACATGACATTCATACGTACATGAAGGTCGTCCTTCTACAAGGAGTACTTAACCTCTCCGGACTCCGGACAAATACTGTTCTTCTCTGAAGGCATTGTTCCAGTATTACTTCTCGCCGTGCAGACTTTATCCCAGGATTATTTGGACTGGGCACCTCTAAAATTTGCCACCACAATATGTATATATATGCATGATTATATATCTATATCTATATATATATGGTTACTCGCCCACATATTTTTTTCGACCTATTAATAGTACGTTTACGAGGTACGAAGCACTTCTATTCCGCAGTATATACCAGGTACCAGGTATCTACTACGACGAAGCTCAGCCAACATCACACAAAAAATGAACCAATAATTCGAGA
>JBBMHQ010072364.1:629-12788 GCA_037834295.1 Postelsia palmaeformis
CCATCCAAAACCTAGTCCGATGGGATATTTCATGCATGACTTTGAGAGGTGCCCTTCCTTCATGCGTGTTCCGAGGTCTACGACCGATACGTCTTACCCTGTCGGTGACATCGACGTACATATGTATGTGGGCGCCGAGAATGAATTGATTGCATAAGGATGTCACGACGCACACTTGATCAAATGCGATACATCCGTCGTTGGACGAACGGTCAAAATGGAGAAAAGATATCCTGACCGGTTTCGTGGCAAGCCATCAAGAGTTCGGCGAGGGAGCTCGACTAAAGTGACCTTATTGGGCCAACATGAGAAATCGTGATTTTTTACACAATTCATGACAAAAAAAACCCGAATCACGACAAACAGTAAAGCTTCGCATAGGAATGCGGAGGTTGTGGAGGCGTGATTAAGATTCGAATAATAACGGCCGGTGACGCTGAAATTAGAGTTGAAGAACAATATTTCGACGAAGTCGTGTGCTCTCCTCAGACTCGCTCCAAGTGGTTGTCGAGGCCGTGGGCACCTACAACAACAGCGACGAAGCAGGAGTACAGAGTGAGGGGGGAGCTGGTCTTCAAGCGGCTTCCCGCCTGGGGTCGGTGTGTATCGAGTATAGCAGCGCAGCAGTTCGAGACAGCGCGTCAACTAGACTCTGTTCGACCTCGATTATTTTCTCTGATCGACTTCGCCCTACTCGCCCTGAATACTCTCGCAAGACGCCTGGCGTCAACCAGGGCGCCGGCGCCGTCGGGGGAGGCGCAGATGGCGCGAACATTGACGCAGAGGCCAGCCGGCCATCCGGGACACGGCTGACCCCGCGGCCCCGGGTGCGGGCCTCGTGCCCCCCGCAGTGTTCAAGCAGCCCGGGATAGCTGCCGAACACCCAGGACATCGCCGCAGCCCGAGGGCGCCACATTCGCGGTGCCCAAGCTGCCACCATGGCCTCTAGGAGGCCTCGAGACCCAGGTACACTAGGGCGTCCTTGTGCCCAGCCAGCTGGCAGAGGCCACCGCGGCGATAACGACCAATGTCCGTCTGACAGCCGGCGTATGGCTGTCTTTGGCAGGGACAAAAGGATATACTTTACGGGGAAGCTTCAGCGTCGCGGAGGAGCTCATGCCGGAAATCCAGTATGTGATCCTCAAAACGGTGGCGGGCGTCACTTCTACCATTAGGAAGCAACTGCAGAATTTATCGGGCCTCGCTGTCGGAAATCTCCCCCCCCAGACCCAGCTGGGGAAACCCCCATAGCAATGCCCGCCGACTTGAGCTTCCGCTTTTGATTTGCCGCCTTCGCGGCCGTGCTCGAGCACGGCATGGGGAGCCCCCCCGGTACCAGGACGACTCGCGTCGCTCCTCTTAAGCAGGTGCAGAACGCGGTCCTGGTACAGCTCTAGTCGTATCCCTCATTCCATTACTTGGCAATCTCCCCGTATCCTGACCAAGTACGGGGGACACTCCTGTCCGCCATCAACACGTGACTCGACGAGTACATGCATGCCGTTGCAAAACATGCTAAGATCCTGCGCGGCGAACATCTACGCTCGCTTGCTTCCTCCGGCTCCGGGCCACTCGCGGTGCACCCGCTTTTTACGAGGCTATAAGCGCTGCTGCTGGAGGGTTCCCCTGACGACCTTGCAGGGCGCTCCCATCACTAAAAACAGCGCCGGCAAATACAGCCGGTGCCGGAGCCGGGAAGGCGTAAGTCGGCTGGAGGTGCAGGTAGCCGAGAACGATCCCCAAGCAGGGGCGAAGAGACCCCAGAGAGAGCTCCCTGGCGATTACAGTCCACTTGACGGCATGCTAGACATCAGCGGGTGTCTGCGAGTACGCGTGGCGCAGCAATACTTGCCCTCGAGCATACTGTAGGTACGACCACGACCAAGTCATCCCAGTGGCTTGACCAACGGCTCAGGCGCTGCCCCGGTCCACACTTTCCCCCCCGCCGTCCCCGCCGTCGCCCTGGCGTCAGCAGTAGGCGGCTTCCGCCGGGGGCAGTGGGGCACCCACGGATGGGGCAGGGACAAGCGCGCGGGACTACTATGAGGATACTGGATCGCCTAGAAAATAAGGAATGGCGGAGTCACATTGCCAGGCATCAACCGGGCGTTCGGGGCACGCTAGCAGATGAAATATCACGGTGACCCCGCGACGTTTAGTAAGAGAAGCCAGGGAACTAACTTGACTCGGACGACTGGCCGGAACAGGCGATCGGAAGGCAAGGGGCAGCGTTTTTTTATGTCGTGCTTTACTATGGGACGTCACAGAAAACGAGACGGACGACGCGTGATCCACTCTCGTGGTGGCGTTCGTCGGAACGCCCTGCCCCCCGAACAATTTCGCCCGCCTGCTCTCGTCGGGCCGCACGAGCAGGATCAGGGAACAAGGACGAGATGGCATGTTTGGTAAAAAATCTGGCGTGAGGGTCACTCGGGAAAATCCCCTAGAAGAACATTAGGGGAAGGAAAGGAGGTTGCAGGGAAAGGGACCACGGCGGCATGCCCTCGGGGAGTCGAATGAGGTTGTTGGGGAATAGTGAGATTTCATGGCGTCTCGGTGCTTTGTGCAAAACAACTAGCAGTCGACGGTCAGGGGCTACTTGGCCACGAGCAAGTACTCCCACAAGGTGCACACGGATTGGGAACTGCCCACGTCGCACTGTACGATAGTAGCCGTAGGAAAAGTAATCGACCGAGCGCACGGCATGGCTCTGGGGAAAGGGACGTCCGGTTGCCCTTTTCTTGGTCGATGCTGTCCCGAGGGAAGTGAGTAGTGAAAACCATGGCAGACGGGGGCGGTATCTTGTGTTCGGGTCTCGCCCTGTCGTATTTGCTGTTCTGCAGAGAGTCGTGGTTGTGAGCGTAAGTGGATGGGCATGTTCACCCCGAGTACTGCTCGACATTACTCTGTTTTACCTTTCTCCTGGCTGACGTGCGAGTTGAGTACGAGAACCCAGCTTGCGCGAACACAGTGCAGGTGCGGTTCCGGGCGTCAAAACGCGACCATAAACGAGCGGGATATACTATCGCGCGAACAAAGGGGGTGGATCGGCCCGCGGGCCTAGGAGGTCCGGCGTGGGCTTCTGACGCACTGCTGGAACTCTTCCACGTGCTCCCCCAGGATACCCCCTTACCGTCAGGTTCACACCGTCCGGATGGAGCGTTTGCACACGGACGAAAACAGTAACAGCATTGAGGGTGATAGTTGGAAACTGCTGCCGAGACCCAGCTCAGTAGGCGTTGCTCTCAGGAATAATCGGAGGGGCAACCGAATTGGCCGCACAGGGGGGCTCGGAGTTTCACATCCAACGGGCAGGTAGACGGGAGTCGCGAGCATTGATGGTTTACGCGCGAGCGGCAGGGGAGGGCGCAGTGTCGGTCTCCGCCGCCCTAGCGAAGCAGGCATGGACGGTTCCAGGCTGCCCATATGGTGTGAGAGTTGTATAGCTCCCCCAGGGCAGGCCCGGGGCATACGTGTGTCAGGTCAGCCTGATGCCTTGAGAAGTTTGCGTCTGCGAGGGTAATAAATACGGTGCCCGGCTCGGTGGGTTTCGGAATCAATCCGCGAGGTGCCCCTGCACTTTCAAGGTTTCGTGCACGGCCGAAAACGCGGCGGCACTCTAAACCTTGTATTTCCAGAATGTCTCGGGCTGCAACAATTATCGCGAATAGTGTTTTGTTTTATTTGTTACGAATTGCCCTTATACGATACCTTTCTGGGGTACTATACAATTCTTCTTTGGTTTAAGTACGCAATGGGTTGTCTACGCGGGTGCCCTTGTCCGCTGTCGACGCGCCACCGTTTCGTTTGTCGCCAGCCTTACTCCCCCACTGCTGTATTCACGTTTGACTCAGCAATGCCGGGTATATTATGACAGTCGACTCCCTACCCGGTTCGGCATGTCCTCGCATACGTCTGGTTCTCTATGTCTAGCTTCGGAACTTCAATTGTGATGCTGAAATAAGAGAGCGAATCTGCGTATGTCCACTCCCGCACTTCTCGCCAGCCGAATGCAAGCGATGCATCGGCTTCGCCCATGTCTCCGCTCTTTCTCTCTCCTCTCACCTTCCCATGCCAGCGTCGAACGATCGGGCTGATGTTTGACGTAATCCTGGAGGTGATGCTATAGATGTATGTATCTGCCAACCGTAGTTAAAAATCAGCGGTCGCGTTACTCGATCGACCGAAAGCAACCCGATATTCATCTTTTTTTCGATGCATACGAGTTAGGCACAACATGTTTGTTGTGTACTGTAGACACTTGGTGCATTTAAGCACGTAGGCACACTGTGGCCGTACTGCAGCTGGCGGCGCGGCACAACGTAGGAATTGTCATAAGCTCTCGCCCTTATAACCTCGCCGGTTAAGCGCCACAGTCCATGCATGATGCAGAGACAGGGATACTTCGCCAAAGGCTCGTTTGTTGGGATTATGTTGTTCGTGCCGCGTACGCCCCGCGTCCGCTGGCCGTTCAGAAGCTTCTGTCCGTCATTGGCGAAAGTTCCAAGAAAGATCCGAGCTAATTCAGCGGTAGGACCAGCCCGTAAGAGTCATGTGAGCGACAGTGGTGATGTAAGTTAAGCTAGTTAAGAAGGCTGTGGCGCCAAACGGCCGGTTCAACACACGTTGACGTCACCTCCGAATCCGCCGCGGACCCCACTGTTGAGGCGGGGATCGTCGTTCCCGACGACCGAGTAGTTTGTGACGAGGTCGGCGTCTTCTCTTTCTAATATCTTCATAATTGTCGCTTTGAAGCCTCGATGCTCTGGTCCTATAGTAGGTTGAAATGTATTGCTTTCATATGCTTCACTTGCCACCAGCAGTTTAAGATCCAACTCTCTGAACCGCGACTGTACCATTGCGTTTTCTCCATCAGTTGGTTGCCTATCGATTTTACTGCTGTTTTACAGATCAATTTGTGTTCGCTTCTGCGACCGTCGCTGTTGTACAAGCAATACATTCATGTGTTTCGGTCAAACAGTGTTCTCGAGCTGTTGCGACGGCTGAACTGACCAACAGCACAAGTATCGACAGCGACATGAGAGGAGCATCCTAACCCTAAGATTATGCAGTGCGTGCTGCAAGATATGCAGAATCGCTTCATCAAAGTAGAAAGGACTGTGCACGTATTTTTGCCATTCCGTCTTGTTGGGTCACTACGTCGCAGGGTGCCGGGTTGCCCCCACGTCGATAAACGTCGCGATCCTGTGTGCTGATCCTCAACACCCCTGCGCCTGACCCTCCTCAAGTCATTTATCATCCCCCTGGCCCGGCGAACAACGGCAGATGCATGCCTACGTTCGAACCGCACCTTCACACCGTGAAGTTCGGGAACCAAGTTAAGGCTTATGATTACTTGTTTCGGGATGGTGGGAGAGAAGAGTAGGTGGATGATTCGAGTGCGACTTTCTATGTGACTGGTAATCCCCTCGGCGTGTTAGTGAGTACTGTCCCTCCCCCCGGTAAGAGCAGTTTGGTTGTCGGTGACATGAGGCCACTGAAGCTTGAATGTTTTCGGTAAGATAGGCGTTCGGAAGTGGCATATGTAGCCAGCGTACGCCTTACTCTATTTTCGCTACATGTATTAATGCGGAAATTACCGGTGACACTTGATATTGGGGGAGCTCACATGCTAGGTGGACATATGTCTTTCGTGCGTAGGGACGCAGGTGTGTGCGTAGAAGCGACGCGAATGATAGAGACCCCGATTGATTCCGCTATTTTGGCCATGTATGAATGCGGAGGACCAGTATCAACGACCTTCGCGTTTCCCTTGACCAACCCCTTGCTGACACCCTCCGTAAGACGGCACGCCAGATGGACATTAAGGTACTTGGGGAGTTGGTTCATGCGCTGGTTGTCGTGAAGCGAACAAGAGGAGAATGGCGGTGCTGTGGACAACCGAGTGCAACTCCACCAGTCCTCTGGAAAGTCTGTTCTTGGACCTGTCGGGGTAGAAGCCCACGTTTGCCGGCGGTGCTCAGTACTTGATGATGGTCGTCGCCGACTACTCGCGACTGGGTTGGCCGTATTTCTTGAAGCAGAAGCCCTACGTCCCGAAGGTCTTCGCTGGTTTTCTGGCCGACATCAAGGTCAAGGGTGTCTCGCCCATCATGAAGTGCCTTCGTTCGAATAACGGCACCGAGTTCACCAAGCAAGAGTTCATGACGATGCTTGACCAGCGTGGCATCCGCCGCAAGTACACGCGCGTCGGCTCTCCAAAGCACGACGGCGTGGTCGAGCGACGGATCGCCATGACGCTGGAGCTTGCGATGGCGTCCCGCATGGAGGCCCCCCGCCTGTTCGGAGACGCAAGGATGCCGCGGGCGACGCGGCCTCTCTGGATTTAGTTGTGCAAGTACGCGAGCGACGCGATCTAGGTGACGGCGAGGGTCAGAGACAAGCTGGACATGCACTCGACGTACCGCACGTTCTACGGGAGAGCATCGTTTGCGCGGCTGCTCCCGTTCCTGGAACCGGGCGTTCATCACGAGAGGAGGACCCTGAAGACGGAGCCAAGGTAAAACTTTGAGTCTGTCTAAACGGCGGAAGACATACCACTCGGCAGCCTGCAGCACACTTCTGCTGGTTGTCATTTACGAGAGACTGGGTTGCTGGTACTTGAACGATTTTGCAGCAATATTTCGCTGAAAAGACCACGGCCAGGTTTGATGTTAGTTCTGGGAGAAACAACCCGATTCCGACTGGCGTGTAGCTCAAGGAGATCGACGAGAATGCACTCGTGTGTGACCGGTCTCTTCTCAAGTTGGTGGGGGGCTAGATGTGGCTTGCGAAATAAACACGACCGGATACTGCGACCGTGGGGAGGGTGGTAGCGAGGTACGCGGGTAAGCCAAGGGGGGTACACTTGAGGGCAGCGGTTGGTCCTTGGAGTCTTTTGTCTACGAGTGAAGTCGGCATTACGTTCTAGAAGGGTAACGACTTGACTGGTAGCGTTTGCGGGTGCAGACTATGCAAAGCCACCGACGAGAGGCTCGGGCTATCATTTGTGCGGGGGCGTGCATGCTGGTTTTCCAGGACGCAAAAACACGCCACACTTTCGACCACTAAGCCCGAGTATGTAGCACTGGCAGACAGCATCAAGGAGGCAATGCCCATGCGGCGACCAGACGAATAACGGACTTGAGCTGGTAGCTATTGTGGATGCAGACTATGCCGGTAAAGAGGCTTACAGGAGGTCAGCTTCCGGTGGGGCTATCATTTATGCGGGGATCAATGTGCTGCTTTTTTAGGACGCAGAAATGTGTCACACTCTCGACCACTCAAGCCGAATAGGTAGCGCTGGCAGACACCATCGAGGAGGCGATGTCCATGCGGTGTGTGAGGGCTTTTATTTTTCCGCGTTTGGGGAGAGAGGCCTGACGTTTTTTTAGGATAACGCGGGGGCAAGCTACCTGGTACGAAATCTGTGTGCACGTCGAATTACAAAGACATCGAGGTGCGACACCACTTTTTGCGAGAGCTTATGTTCAACGGGGGGTTCGTTACTACCCATGTAGAGTCGGAGGAGCAGCGTGCAGACTTCTTGACAAAGCACCTCAACAACACGGCTTCTTGTCACTACCGGGTCCTTGAAGCAGCGAGCTGAGTCATGTTGATGTGGTTCAGGGATGAGGCGCAGAGACGCCGGCCGCACCACGCAGCTGAGGACGCCAAGGGCGCCGACAAGCGGAGCGAGAGAGAGCAGCCGTACTGATCTAGCTGTCGGTAAATGCACAAACGAAATAGCATCACATTTCCGTTGTTGAAAAATGAATACGCCAGCCGTGAGTGAGTGCGACCGGTTGGTGTGTGGGCTGGCCGCAAGTCGATGCTTTTGCACCAATCAAAATTCACAACCAAAAAAATGACCAATCAGAAAACTGTGGGCACGAAATGACTTTCTCAATGCATTCTTGGTGACTGATTTTTTTACCAATCAGAGCCAAATTCAATTCAATTCAACTAAAAAAGATGAATTGGATTCATTTTTATCACTCGTTAAAACAGGCCCTAAGGGTTGTCGGTCTGATTCTGCCCGTCTGGTTCTGCGACACGAAAAGTCATATCATTTTTGGATTCGGATGCGCTATTATTATAAGATATGGCGTTCGAGAAAATTCCATTCTTGGTTTGGTTTTACCTTTTTTTCCAAAACTCTCTAATTACTATTTGGTTTTAGGGTGAGGCAAAGAAAAAACTTAGCGTCACCGAAAAAACAAAATTCTTAGAATGTTCTGTACATTCATACTAACCGAAAAAAATAATTAATTTTAACTTGATTTTAGTATGGATTGCATTATTACAGAGTCTATCGATGATTTCCCCAATATTTCTTTCTCCGATCCGGCAAACTCCAGGTATTTCGTGCATTTTTCCACTGTTTGTTCCCTCTTCGATATTAAAGTTGTCGAAATATAACATGCTCCGAATAAAACTTTCCGTTTTCAGTTTTTCGAAAAAATAGGACTGACGTCATCATCCACGGCCACTTTTCCAAGTTTTTATTTGTTCAGAAAAGTGACGTAACGATTCCGGATGACGACAAATAATGTCGACCAAGGATTTTCCACCAATCAAAATTTACAACCAGAAAAATTGACCAATCAGAAAACTGCGGGCACGAAATCCCTTTCTCTCTGGAAAAAGAGCCAACTGCTTACTTTCCGACTTCGAGAAGACGAAAATTTAGATTGGGCGGCAGCAGCAGGTGGTATCAGTTCGACTCTTGTAATTGAACCCAACTATTGTGGCAAGGGGGAGGAATGTAGGTACTAACTGAACTGCCTAGAAAGGTAGGTTCTCCTGTGCAGGAGATTTACTTCTGTTTGTGCTGTTGTCGTATTATTCTTCTTTATGATGAGAGAAGGAAGGGAGTTGTTGAGGGTGATTCGATCGGGGCTTGATTCAAGGCATCAAGCCCACTCTGCCCCCCTTCTATTCATCCGCAAGACGGGTAGAGACATTTGTTCGAGGAACTTCCCTCCGGGGCTTATCTACCCTTCTCCTATCGGCGATCCTAACCATTATTATTATGCTTGCCGTCCGACTATGTGCGGTGTTGTTCCACTAAGATGAAGTAAAAAAGTCTCCAGAACAAAAGCGCAGCCATATCACACGACAGATCAAAACCGATGAGACGCACATGAAGACTACTACAACCAACATCCCTCCATATCATCCACACCAAAAACCGCCCACTTCCCTCCTTAATCACTCCTAGAGAAATCTACCGAAAACCCGCTGCCTATCAAAATGGTTTGTTTATACAAACTGCTGCGCGCATTGTTCGACGCACCGAAGGCCGTGCGGTGTTCCTGGTCTCCCCTGCTATCGGTAGTACCTAGGATAGAGTCCCTGCCGTCTCGCTGTCTCTGTAGCTCTTCTGCCTTCTTCTCCAACCCCTGATCCATCATACTACTACTGCTATTACTCCCCGTATCCCTCACCCTGATACCTCCAACCGCAAGGGCCCAGTCCTCCCCCCAAGTACTCCCGAGAAAGTATTTGCCAAAACCCCGCTGTACATCAAAATAGCCAGTTATAACTACTGCATGTTCCAACGCGCAGAAGGCCGTGCGATGGAGCTGGTCTACACTGCTATTAGCAGTACCTAGAAGAGAGCCCCTGCCTTCTTTCTCTCTCTGTAGCTCTTCTACCTTCTCCAACCCCTCCCCCCACACACTACTACCCCTACCACTGATTTTTCTTCCCGGAACCCTGAGCCTGCCACCTCCAAACGCTAGGGTCCAAACGTTCTTCTCAAGCACTCCCGAAAAGGGATCCACCAAAAACCCGCTGTCCATCAAAATGGCTGGTTTATAACTGCTACGCGTATTGTTGAACGCGCAGAAGGTCGTGCGGTGTTGCTTGTCTACACTGATATCGGTAATACCTGCCGTCTCGCTGTTGCTGTACTTCTCACCCCCCCCCCCCACGTACTACCACTACCTTTGCTTCCCGAACCCCTGATCCTACCACCTCCAACCGCAAGGGCCCAATTCTCCCCCTCAAGCACTCGCGATGAAGCACCAACCAAAAACCCACTGTCCATCAGAATTGCTGGTTCATAACTCCAGGACCTGCTGGTCTCCTCTATCGGTAGTACCAAGGAGAGAATCCTTGCCGTCTCGCTTCTGTAGCACTTGTACCTTAATCTCCGACCCCTCACCCCACGTACTACCACTGTCTTTATTTCCCGTACCCCTGACCCTGATACCTCCAACCGCAAGGGCCCAGTCCTCCTTCCCAAGCACTCCCGAAGAACCATCTACTACCAAAAACCCGATGTCCATTGTACTGCAAGTGAAACTCCAGAGCCCAGGAATACTCTTCGGGGTTGCGACAGGGTTTTGATACTACCGAGTACGGAAATCCCATGACTATTCAATAATCTGATACTAATCCATACTTCGTATCACATTAGCCCACACTGGATAGCCATACATATATGCAGACCACACGGCGATCAGTAATGGATGAAAACAGAATTCATCCGAAAAGACCGGGAATGGAGGTCGAAGATGCGGCTATTCGAAACAAGGAAGTGAGGATATCGAGTATGGAGACTAGAGATTTCCCCATCCCTCGTCGTGGGGCCTATTACGGGGGACCATATTAAAGAGGACCTACGGTACACACAAACACCTACCTGGTATATATTTTGCTATTTTTACTAACAATATTCGGTCCTATGGTCCTCCGTAATAGGTGTCACGGCCAGTGTTGATATCAGAAACGCCCGCTGAAAGAGGGGGCCAAAAAACAAAACAGAAAAGGGCACCTATCCCTTGAATTTCAACTGTTCTTTTTTTCTTGTTGAGTTGGTCAATGGGGGGGGGGGGGGGGCAAAAACAACCACAACAGTACTGAAACTTGACACCAATACTGACGAGAAGCGGAGACGGCAAAGGGTATGTCTACAGGTTCCTGAATCGATTTTCTAGCAGAGACGGGCATCGATGTTACTGTTACCTCTTGGAGTACGATTTCTATTTTTTTTTGCCTTCTTTCTTCTTGCTTGTTGCTTCTTGACCTTAAACCAACTATGATGGGAAATTATTTCTGAGCTCTCAGAACAAGTGATTTTTAGGCCGAACATACGCGTTTTGCTCGGCGGGGAAGCCCAAAACACCAATAGGCTCTTGAAATATGCTCCCCGTAGTTTTCCGCGAGCTTTCAGGAACAATTTCCCGTTTCTCCAGAGTCGTGGGCTATTGTTTGGAGCAGCCAATCAGTTTCCTCCGGAGGGTCAG
Source organism: Postelsia palmaeformis (assembly GCA_037834295.1). Classification (NCBI taxonomy): domain Eukaryota; class Phaeophyceae; order Laminariales; family Laminariaceae; genus Postelsia; species Postelsia palmaeformis. Next base: position 11,885 of record JBBMHQ010072364.1, read on the forward strand.
AAATAAGGCTGTTGGTCAGAACTGAGGCCAGAAATAATGGATCTTGGCAGATTTTTTATGAAAAACCATGATGTCCTCAGAACTGGAAATATGGACGAACAGTCCAACTACGACCCTGGAAGAACGGAGAAAGAAGTGCTCGAGAAAGCTCTCGGAAAACTACGGGGAGCATCCCGAGGAGTCTACCGATGTTTCTGACGGTCCCGTCGTCGAGTAAATCGCTGGTTTTCGTCAAAAATAGCCAGTCCTCAGACCCCTTTCAAAAAATTCCCAAAATAGTTGGCCTTACATTATCGCTCTTTGCTTCCTTCCCCCCCCTCGCCGTCCTTATGCACGTAGTATATTTCTCTTCTTCTTGTTGGCTTTTTTTTGCAGCAGCTTTCTGTCTTTCTTGACTGTGTATGTATGTACTTGCGTCCCCTATATCGCAGCCCTTCTGATCTCCTTGCATCGTCTGCATTTATTTGTTGCGTTTCTTAGTTTTTTATTGGCCCTCCGTTTTTCATGGCCTTTTGGTTTTTGCTTTTTGGTCTTGTTTGTGTTTTGTGATCTCGTACCCGGTACGCTGGCATTTCACTTTGCATTTTTTCACCTCACATGCATGTAGTCATTCCCATTGTATGTAGTTTTACGTGGGAATGCGGAGTTTGTGGAGGAGTGATTGGCATTCGAATCATTGGCTGGCAAAGGGTAACGGGATATCAGGGTACAAACATTAACATCCTACCGACAAAAAAAACAGGTATCCCTGCTCGTCGTGTCGCACCTGTCTCGTCTTTGTGGCATACGAGAACGAGGGCACTCACGAGAGGGTCGGAGCAGAACTTCGGGGAGAAGGTAGAGCCGACACCTCGGTGGGTGCTCGGCTGGGGACGGAGGTTAGCGTAACAGCAGCGCTGTGCTG
>JBBMHQ010072375.1:0-12785 GCA_037834295.1 Postelsia palmaeformis
CTGTATCTATGTGGGTGAATGTGAGGTGGTCCGCCTTCATGCTAGGTTTTTGTTCTATATTCCATGCCTTAACTACCAGTATTATGATACGGGAGGAACTTTTACACTTTTTTTTTTTTTCATGCCCATGTCTGGTTTGGATTCGGATAAAGGGGGAGGAATATTAAAAAAACTGGTTAGTTCAATTGTTTCATGTCTGGATCTGTTTTGTGTTTTGGTATGGGAAATAACAACAAGCAATTGGGTGAGACATTTCATATTTATTTCTGATTTGGGTTTCAGTATCGGGAAGAAAGTGATTGGTTGGGTAATTTCATGTCTAAATACGGTTTGTGTTGTGATAAAAGGGATAAAAACTGGTCAGTTCATTTGTTTCATGTCTAAATCCGTTTTCTGCGTTTTTGGTATGATGGGAAAAAATGCTAGCTGAGTAATTTCATGTCTACATCCGGTTTGTGTTGTGATAAGGGGGAAAAAAAACTGGCTAGTTCAATTGTTTCACGTCTAACTCTGGTTTTGGCGTTTTTGGTACGAGAAAATAAAATAAAAAGTTAGTCGAATAATTTCATGCATGAGTCTGGATTGTGTTCTGATGAGGGGGGAAAAAAGTGGTCAGTTCAATTGTTTCACGTCTAAATCTGGTATTTGCGTTTTTGATACGAGAAAAAAATAGGTAGTTGAGTAATTTCATGTCCAACTCCGGTTTGTGTTGCAATCAGGGGAACAAAAACTGGTTAGTTTAATTGTTTCACGTCTAGATCTGTTTTTTGCGCTTTTGGCATGAGAAAAAGGATACTTGAGTGATTTCACGTATAACTCCGGCCTGTGTAATCATATGTGAAAAATACTGGTTGGTTGGATTGTTTCATGTCTAGATCTGGTTTTTGCGTTTCGGTATGGGGGGGAAAAAATAAGTAGTTTGGCAGATTCATGTCTATGTCTGGTTTTGTGTTTTGGTATGGGGAAGCAGCTATGAATCATGAATATCATGTTGTGTTTGCTTTACGGGTGGGTCTTTTGCTGTTTTTTTTTGTTTTAGCTGTTGTTTGCACGATGTCTATGCCTGGTCTGGTCTATGTGTCATTGGTGCGGGAAGGAGCAGTCTGTACATTACATGTCTATTAATAGTGTCTGGTGACTTGTTTTACAGCGTCGTCGTCACTCGACGCCAACCCATCCAGATTTAGAGGAGGGGAGGGGGGGTAGACCACGGGGGGGGTGCTTTATCCATGTCTCAGCCAACCCTGCCCATCATTGCCGTATCGCTGAAGCTAAAGTCCCACCAAAACTTGCCAACCCTTCTTGAGTCATGCTTGTGGTAGGCGCTGCTGTGTGTTTGAAAAGGGTCCCATAGTTTGCTCGCAATGATGTGGTCAACCAACGATTTGCTTGAGAAACAGGGGGCACTTTTATTTTTTTCTTGTCCTAGATTTTTGTTTAGGCACAAAACGCAACAGATACAATCTAAGGAATACACCCCCCCCTGTTTATTATATACCTGGTATATGTGTGTTTTGTGTATTGCACACTTTGTGTCGGTTTGCAAAGACACACTCAAGCATGCCGCTCCGTACAACAGCACACGAGATAGACAACCGGGGTACCGTTTTAGTTTAGTTTTGGCGTTCGGTCACAGCTGGCGAACGAGTTAGATCATTTATGTGGGTTGGAGAGAGCCTTTACTTCGCACAATTGTCAACAGGGGTGCTCGCACCAGGTAGTGTTTGCGTCAAGGCACCCAAGAGACAGTCACATGGTACGCCCATTGCTGTCTCCGAAAACGCCCACCCCGGAAATGGAATTTACTCATTGAAGCTGCCATCGATATGCAAGAACGTCCGTATCACAAGCGGTTCTTAGTAGGATGCAGCTCACCCTTCATGCGACTCGCCGGACACCTCACGGCACTTCGTGCTTGGTGCGAGCAATGCCCGCCTGATCCGTGAAAACCGACATGCTTTGTCTCGGCATTGTAGGGATGCGAGGGTCCACTGTCGTACGACTACAGCCATGCATGAGATCGAGTACACCTCTCCTGTTTATCTCGCAAAATCGTAAGTAGGACTACTCGTGTTCTTGACTTGCTCTCTTTGGGGATCTCCGATTGTACGGCGATATTTAGCATTTTTTGGAGTGAACACATTACTCTACCAAGGGTCATTCTAATCGGAGAGCTTCTCGCCCATATTTTCCATCTTTTTTTCGCGCATTTTTTGAAACGCCCAGCTTTTTCCTGTTTTTGTTTACATAATATATTATATGTGAAATTGATCAAACATGTTTTTTTGTGCTTCTGGAAAATTTCACGAATGCCTCCGTATCTTGATACAAAATAAATCGCCAATTATTTCCGAACTTTGGAAATTCTGGAAAAAAACTCTCCCCGGCAAGAATGAGCCTATCATGGCGTTAGTCCGAGACGGCGCCGTAACTGGCACGTGTAGGATTTTGGCAAGATCCCGACGGGGACAGCTTTCCCTTGCGGAATAAAAATTTTCAGTCCGAACGGAAACAGAGTGGCATTCCGCCATGCCCGGGTTGGCATCTATGCTGCCATCAGAAATACCCAAAGTTGAGGACAGATCTGGAACTACCGTACCATCATACTTCTGTGCTGCAACAATATATTCGGTAGATGTCCCTCGACATTTCCTCAACGTACTATTAATAATACCATTTCACATCGTGTACAGCTCCGATGGTAATCTTCGCCTTAGCACGTGAAGCGTCAAGTTATCAGACCTCAAGACAGAAACACAGGAGGTGCGAATAACGTCCGAATATACATTAATATATATATTATATGGTTCGGATGAAACAAACGAATGCCTACACGAGTTGGATAATATGTTTAGGCGTTGCAGTGGGCACTAATCTGGACAAGGCTCAGGTGTTGTGTCTGAAGTTTCTTACATACATCGATGTAACACGGCTGTCGTAACTTAGCCAATCGGGCGACGGCGGTATGATGTTACGTAATAGCTCATACGAGTCTCGACACACCCTACCTTCTACGCTCGATAGCGCTTATTTTTTCAAGCTGCTTGTGGACACATCTATCACGGCGCAGCACAGCAGTGTTATCGTACCCTAGCATCGACATGATCGAGAAAAAACAACAACTCTATGCTTGCAGACGCACCGGTCACGCGCCAACACAATATTTTACCGTACCAGAGCGCCAGAAAGATCGAGAAGAGAAGTAGCGTGCGTGCGTTACAGGTTTCGTAACTGTTGATTCAACACACTTTGTTATCGCGTTACGCGATCAATCCTCCGGTGATAACACTCCGTTGCGCAAAAGTGTTCTCCAAGTGCTGCGTTCTCCGAGACGTGTAGGAGTTACCAGATCGAACGAAACCTGACCCAGGGATGATTTCCGGTGCGCTTCTCGCAGCCGACAAACGAACCAAACATCACAGTAATTACGAATGCGCAGACCTACGGATGACCGAAACCGCGAGTTGACGAACGCTAACAACGTGACAGTGAAACCGGAAACCTCGATGATGATTTCCCACTTGGGCGACGAAGTGCACCTGAAGCGAATCACAGTTTGGGCGAGTCGACTCGGCACGGTACTCCATGGGAAATAAAACAAACCCAACGAGGTGTGGGTGGGATCACCCGGCGGGGGAGGGGGAAATCACCTACTCTTATACAGACACTTCATGAACGGTGGCAGCGTAAATTATTGCAGCAGTCGATCAGTGTTTTGAAGCTTGGAACAAAATTGATTTCGGTGCCTTCGGTCCAAACGTCGCGAACATCCTTGCATAAATATGCTGCTGTTCTATCTGTCTGTAATTGGGCACGAGTAGCCCGATCCAGATCCTTTCAGGCCCGCCTGGCCTCATATGTAGGGAGGCTGGGTGCCGCAACCAGCGGAACACCGAGTCCCCACGCCGCGCCCACCCGTGGCTGTGGCTTAATCTTGAGGCAATCCTGACCGCCATGTAGGGAGCCTAGCTGCTGACTTCAAATTTTGCAATATCATTTTTTTGGCAGCGGATTGGTCGGCCAAATCTCTCGAGGCCGCTGGCTATTTCTAGAAGGTTTGGTGCCAAATAGAGCTATCGAGGCTCCGCCACACGTGAGGAGGAGAGGGTCCAATCTCCGAATAGCAAAAGGCCTCCACGTCTGTACAATTCCACCAACCCGGGACAAAGACAGCGATTCCCGACACTGCTGCCCCCCACGTATGGAAAATCAACCCCCATAGATAGGCTGCTACCACTGGTCGGATGAGGCTCATGGAGCTGGCGGATCCCGGGGGCGATACTGTCCCATCCGCGGATTGGAAATCAGAAATCCTTCCATACATATACACCTCCAAAAACACGGGGACTGAAATGGACACCCCCCGAGTCGACACTGCCCCAATAGGTGCAGAATTCTCATACCCGCTGGCTATTATTTTAACTGGTTGGGCCTCATGGAGCCAGCGCGCGGTAAACGTCCCCCCCCGGCAAAACGTCGAGGTCCCGCCACACTTACGGACGATAAGGTTCGATTCCCGAACCAGGAATATTTCATGCATCCACAACTCCAACAACCCGGGGACGGAAACGAATATCCCCCGAATCGATACCTCCTCGTTAGATGTCGAACTCACACCCTCACTGGCTGATTATTGACTCGGTTGGGGCTTAATGGTCCAGCGAGCGGCAAGCGTTTGCCCGCCGGCAAGCTGCCGAAGTTTCGTGGCACCCGGGGACGATAAAGTCCCATCCGCGGATCATAAACCCTTTTATATTTATACAACTTCAACATACTGGGGACGAAAACGGACTTTTTCCGGATCAATACCGCCCGAATGGTGTGGAAACCCTAGCCCTATTGACTTTTTGGAAAATTGGTTGGGCCAACGTAAGACGAGAATTTTCCCTCGGCACAACCTCGAGGTCCCGGAGAACCCGGAAACGATAGGGTTCCATCCCCGAATATGAAATTCTTCAACAAATCTACAATCCAGCAACCCGGGGACGAAAAGAGATAATCCCAAATTTGGAACCAACCTGCAAGCTGTGGAAATCCTACCCTTCATTGGCTGTTTCATGTTTGGCCAGGACTAATGAAGCCAGCATGCAGCGAGAGTTGTCCCTCGGGGGCACGGCGGGGCGCCGCTGCACCCTGGCATGATAGGGTCCCATCCCCATTCCCGGACCGAAATCCTTTGAAAAATTCAAGCACTGACAACATTGGAACGGAAAGGGACACTACCCCTTGAGGTCGATACCACCCCGCAAGGTATAAAAAGCTCCGACACCACTAGCTGAACAGTGACTTGGCTGGGGCTTACGGGGCCAGGGCGCCGCGAGAGGTGCCCGTCGGGACAACGGCGAAGTTTCGCTGCATTCGGGGACGAGAAAGCGTCATCCACATATCAGACATCTCTTCCGTACATAAATAACTCCAGCCCGGGGACGAAAACGGATGTCACCCGATTCGATACCGCCCCGCAAGGTGCGGAGACCCCAACCCCATCGACTTTGTTCACGCTTGGTTGGGGTTCATAAGGCCAGCGCAAGGCGAGATTGTTCCCCCGGCACAGCGTCGAGGTGTCGCCACACCTGGGGAAGCCCGGTCGATATAGCTCCGCAAGGTGTGGAAACCACCCTTCATTGGTTGATTCATGGTTGGTCGGGGCTCCTACAGCCAGCGCGAGGCGAGGGTTGCCCCTCGGGGGAACGGCGAGGTGCCGTGGCACCCTGGGATGACAGGTTCCCACTCCCGGATTCCAAACACATTCAAAAATTGAAATCTCCGATAAAAGGGGACGAAAACGAACATCCTCCGGGTCGATACCGCCCCGCAAGGTGTAGAAATTCCGACTCCACTGGCTGATCAATGACTTGGCTGGGGCTTATGCAGCCAGTGCGCGGCGAGAGTTGCCCGTCTAGTTGACAAGGGTTTGCTGCACCCGTGGACATAAGGTCCCATCAAGGAATTCTCCAATTATTATACAAATCCAACAACCCGGGGTCGATACCGCCGCGTAATGTGTGGAACCCAATCCCGGTGGCGCTTTTTTCGATATCTTGGGGCGCATGGAGCCAGAACAACTCGAGAGTTTCCCCCCGACACAGCGTCGAGGTCCCGCCGCACCCGGGGACGATTCGGTCTTATCCTGGAATCAGGAATTCTTCGATTCATCCATCTATCCAACAGCCCGGGGATGAAAACAGATATATCCCGGGTCAATACCACCCCGCAAGGCGTGGAAATCTCACCCTCACTGTCTGCTTCACGGTCAGCCGAGGCTCGTGGAGTCAGCGCGCGGCGAGAGTTCCACCTCGGAGGAACGGCGAGGTGTGGCCGCACCCTGGGGTGATATGGCCCCACATCAAGATTCAAAATACTGCCATACAATCAAAACTACGATAACACGGGAACGAAAACGGACACCCCTTGGGTCGATACCGCCCCGCAAGGTGTGAAAAATCCGACCCCACTGGTTGATTAATGCCTTGGCTGGGGCTCATGGGTCCAGCGCACAGCGAGAGTTACCCGTCGGGACGACGATTAGGTTCGACTGCATCCGGAAACGATAAGGTCCCATCTAGGGGTCAGAAATCGTTCCGTACACGTACAACTCCAGCAACCCGGGGACGAAAATTGACATCACCCGATTCGATACCGCCCCGCCAGGTGCGGATACCCCAATCCCACTGGCTTTGTTCACGCTTCGTTGGGGCCCATGCAGCCAGCGAAAAGCGAGGATCGCCTCCAGGCAACGTTGAGGTCTCGCTGCACATGGGGATGATGAGCTCCGATCCCCAGATCCAAAATACTGCCATACATTATAAACTCCGACAACATCGGGACGAAAACGGAAATTCCCCGGGTCGATACTGCCCCGCGAGGTGTGAACACGCCAACCCCATCGACTGATTAGTGACATAGCTGGGGCCTATGGAGCCAGAGCGTGGCGAGAGCTACCCCTCGGGGGAACGGCGAGGTGTGGCAACAACCCGGGGTGATAAGTTCCAATCCCCAAAAATCCAAAATGCTTCCATCCATTCAACATGTGATAGCCCGGGAACGAGAACGGACATCCCCAACCCCACTGGCGGAAAAGTGACTTTGCTGGGGCTCATGGGGCCAACGCGTGGTGAGAGTTGCCTGTCGGCGTAACGGCAAAGTTTCGCTGCACTCAGAGACGATAAGCCCCCATCCACGGATCTGGGATATTTTATACATATACAACATCAACAACCCGGGGACAAAAACGGTCATCATCCGGGTTGATACCGCCCCACATGATGCGAAAATCCTAATTCCAACGGCGGATTAATGATATACGGCTTATGACTGATGCTTTTTCGCGCCCGGGGATGGTGAGGCCCCATATCTTCATGACAAAATCTTTCCGTACATGTACAACTTCAACACTCCAAGAACAAAAATGGTAACCCCCGAGTCCAATCCAACCCGCACAGTGGTTCTTACGTTTCCGATCAGGGTGGTACAGCACAGGACACGACGAGTACCACCTCGGCAGGACCTTCCAAACTAGACTGGTCAACGCAGGGCCAGCGCCAGTAAGGGGGCCGTGGCGGCACCGCTAGGTTTGTTGAATACGCAGTCATTTCCCTCAAGCCTGACCGTACGCCTGTGAGAAAGTCAGAGGCGACGAATTCACCAGCCACGTTGGTGCTGTTCAATCTCTCAACCCCGCAGTGAGCCCACTTCGCACTTGACACCTATAGACCCCGAGTGAAAACGCCTGCAGTTTATATATATATATATACTTCGACAAAGCTTCAGGCTTCACCATCCACCCCGCGTGCAGCACGTTTCATGTCTGCACGGTTATATCCTATCCATCGATTGTAGGCGGGCAAAATACGCACTTAGTTCGCGACGTTGCTCCGAGCGAAGACCCCTCTCCGATTTGAGGCAGGAGGCCTCATCCAAGCCCATACTTACACTCCACGATCACCGGCGGCGCACCGTACTGCAAGGCAGAAGCAAGCACATGTTCTCACAGCTCGTTGAACCTTCCTGCTAGCAGCCTCTCCCACTCCTGTAGTCTCAGCTGCTGTTCATAGCGCTGCGACACCCCATGTTGTACCTCGATGTCTACCACGTGTGTTCGAAATTATATACTGCTGAGAACCCGTCACCGGTAACGCACCAACCGGTTAACCATACCACTGTCGGTGTCAACTTTATCCGTCCTTCGGTTTAATCCAGGAGCACCATTGCGCTAATGGGGACGCCCATCTTGGCCAGAATGTCCTCCACTATGGACACAAAACCTGCCGGACCTGAAACCACCACCTGATCCAGTAGGATACACACACAAGCAGCAGCACAGCAGAGAGCAGGTCGCATGTATATGAGTGGACTCGAACCGTCAAAGCTGTAGTGCAGTGTGTCGCCTGACGTATTATCCAATATCACATCGGAGGATACGCAAAGAGCGCCTCCAAACGCACCATGGCCCCCAACAATTTATTCGACGTGGCGGTCAATCGCCCCCCCTCTCCGAAGCTCGTGAGCAGCTCATAGGTTTTGCGAAACGAACACGCGCATGTGACACGAAGCTCGACAGCAGTATATCACCCCTTTTCTCGAACTGGTAGTCGATGCAAAACACACGATCCGCGCACAATGGGTTCCCGCCCAGAATGAGGCACCTGGAGCTTTCCGGCGACAACTTCGTCCCCACATAAAACGTCCGCCTGATCTCGGCGTTGAGCTCCACCGGTCCCATCGCTCTTCACCTCGGTTGAACCCCCCCCTCGGTTCTCCGCCTCTCGCTTGCCGAACGCCTCTAAATCTGCCAAGAGTTCTGGGCCAAAGACGCCGTCAAGAACATCCCGCGTGATCGGGCCGTGGATCCGCCTGCCCACCTTCAACAGCAGGGAGTAGATACGGGAGGAGGGGGGGTACACAACGGGATGGGATAAGACGGGGTAAGAGGGATGAATAGGTGGCAGGGGGGACAGCCCGAACACAAGCGGATAATTGGTTCCCAACGATCACTGCCTCGTGTGATGGTGGGAATCACCGCACCGTGACGGCGCGTTGATGCATATACGCATACAGCTCCTCTTTCATCGTTGCCGAGCTCTTGCACTTTCTCGCTTCTGTGTGTTGGCTGTCGTTGTCCCTCGTCGAGTAAAAACACGGAGCCGCCGGGCTACCCTCAGGCGCTGATCAAAGCCATCACCACGCTCCGATCGACGCGTGCTAGGGTGCGTAGCCGGTTTGGGGCGAAAATAGTCTCTTAAACGAAGGGCGTTCCTTAAGCCAAAATCGTCGGAATTTCAATTTCGGCGTCGCAACATTTTTCGTCGTGTGCTTTCGAGAAAGGCCATGGGAAAAAATTATTTCTCGGACGTACATACAGCAGCAATTACTCCCCTTCCTCCATAAATAGATTGGTCTTGAGCTCCTTGAGATCATGTGAGGAGACTCAGTTAAAATAGAGCGGCTTTCTACCGAAATATACGTCGATTGTCCTTCGTTATATCGAAGGGACGTGCCTCCGAAGGGTACCCCCCACTGCAGGACGCCGTCTACGGCAGGGTATACTATAGCACTTTGTTGAGGTGGAATTGGTTTTGATCTATGAACTGCCCAACACCGGTTGCTTTAGTATATCGGTACATTCTTCACGTCCCCCCAATGGGATTTGCTCATTTGATTCAGCGCGATTATTGCCTCAAAAGCCAGGTTTCAGGTGTGATCTGCAGGACAGCTAATATTCGCGGGGGCCGCAGTAACTAGGCCCAAATATGCAGATTTTTGTGTGTACCATAGGTCATATTGAACACGCCTCCCCGCGTAATAAAGGGAGGAAGCCTCATACAAAAGCAGGCGGCACTCTAACCGGGCCTGCTTCGGCAAAGGTAACACTTCTCACACGTTTCTCCCTCAGTATTCGTTCGGCCTAGCCGCCCGTTCGCAACCACCTCATTGATTCTTTTGTAAACAAACGCTTTAGTTTTCGTTTTACGGACACCATGCGGCGTTTTCCGCTTAGCCGGAGGAACGCTATTTTCGCGGTCCGGGACAGGGCTCGTCGGGCTGAGCGCGTCGGTTCAACCGAAACTGAACAGTAAAAAAAGAGATGTTTTGACATGGTCTTTTTGTCGTGAGACGGTAAAGGAAGGTCGGATCGTCGACCAACGCGGGACTCATCCCTGCCCATGGTTTCTTCGATACCCTGTCGGACAGGCCACACGGTGACCGCCACTTGCGTAATACAGCTTGTCTAGACGTCTGTGACACACAGTAGTAGTCGGCGAACGGATGATGCCTGTGGGCGTAAAAGCCGTTCTAAGGCAAGCTCCTCAGAGCTGTAACGCAGATGTTGATTTAGCGCGCCCCCCTCCTGTTAAGCATGGATATCGTAGTCGCTAACACGAAACGGGTGATGGTCAACCGTACCGTACATATGCTTCCACCAACCTATCGCAGACATTCTATCAGATTCATCACAAGCGAACAGCTACAGAGAATGTGCACGCATACATGCAAAGCGCGACGCACGGACGCTGCTAGCGTAGAAACGTGCCCCGGGAACACGCTCACTCCATCTACCACATCCAGACGGCAGGGCCGCGAGCACACACCCGCCTGATGTGATATTCCCGAGCGCTCAACCGCGATGCACTATACACGGTTATGCTGCCTTCGCTTTGTGGGCAAAGCCAACGAAGGCCGCCGAAACTGCTGTCTTGGAGACGGCACCAATACAGTATCGGAGCAAGCATCGGGAACACGAAACGTAATGGCGCGGGCAGCAGAGAAAGGTGGATCCGGCACGCTTTTGCACGCTTTTAAAGTGGAAGTGTGGTGAGCTTAAGCTTTATTTTTACCAATCCGCCGGAGGATGAAAAAAAACAACACGTTTTAACCTACCATGGGCTGCTTCGGTCTGGCCCGGTAAGTGCCCGCGGGCCGGGCAAACACCAGGCTGGAACGACGTAGTCCAGCCATCTGCATAAACGACCGTCGGCTGGGCTGAGACACAGTCCTGGGAAATTCTGTCCTGCGGCTAGTGCCTGCATCACCCGTGCTCATCTCCTGTCAAGGGTTTGGGCAGAAGCAAACTAACGTGGTCGAGTGCGGCAGGATTAGTTTTGGCAGACAAGATGGGGGAGCGCACAAACTTGCTCGAGTAGACTGCGGCCGCTGCAATGATGAACAAAAAACGAACGTACGCTACGTGTCTACTGCTGTAGCGATGAAACACCTCCGGAAAATGGATCTCGCAGACGCCTGCATGGTTTTAGTCCATGCAGCATACGAAGCCTCGGTTGTACACAACGGCCCTCTAGGTACACCGACGGCGGTTTAGGCAAACCGACCGCGATACAGAAACACCGGAATACTACTGGCGCCAATATACGCGCCGGTGTGAAAATACGTCAATTTGGTGTCCGGGCTCAATTTCTCGTTTTGATCCGACCCCGGGCTAACTCTCTTGCATAGGGTTTATAATTGGTCCGACTGTCGAGCTGTGTTTCTTGAGCCTTTTTTGTTCATGTTGCCTGCCGATCTGAGCCAACGCTTCTTCGCAAATTTTTTCTTGACTGCGGACGCCCACTGTACGCGTAATGTCCAAGTTACATACAGCAGTAACACTGTAGTGATCAGACAACCAACATAAAAACAAACGGTGCGTTGAATATTCAACGCGGATAGTATAAATATAATATATATATATATATCTGTTGATATCCAGAGTTCAATCAGACAAAAAATCAGGGCCGTGATTGTTCCACATGAATTATTTGGCCGTATGGATTGTTTTCTACTCTAAGAACGTAAAACATACGAAGTATACACGAAGTACTGCATGGGTTTTAGAATAGCTAGCAAGGTATGTATCAAGGCCGAGATTCCCGTCGAACGTCCCGCGCACGTTAGACACACCAAGCGTTGTTTTGCTCAACCACAGCTGCGCTTGATGGGGGGGTGCCTACACAAAACGGGCGCCGCTTGAATCACGCCTACACTCATGCGCGGTGCTGTGGGTATCACGCGCGCTGGTTGGATCACGACCCGTTTCGTCTCCACCAGTAGATCTCAAACATTCATCGATATAACGAGGCGTTCTACGACAGAGGTTCACCCCAACCGTTTCGAGGCTTTTTCTTCACTTGAGGGTCTCCACACTACGCGTAAGTCATCAGAAAACTGACTACAAGGTACTAAACAAAAACAAGTTGCATGGAGAATCCGATGACCCACGTATAACAAAAAAAAACACATTTTTTCAAAACATTATTGGCATTTTGACGATTCTGGCTCAAGCAGCAGCGCCGTCATACAGGGAATATTTGCTACCTCTCTCGCGAAACGCGTCTGTGGTATGGTCTATTGGTCCCGACCGCGTTGGCCACCTTACATCCGTCGATCGTCGTCGGCGGGAAGGGGGGGGGTGTACTCGATATCATGCATGGTCCAGTGAGGTGGGGGCGTCGACGAGACTCCAACCATTGTATGCATAGCTCGTTTCAGATCCTTGACGTGGCTGTTACAAACTACCAACCACTAGAGGAAGCGTCGGTGTTCTCAATCATTGATGGTGGAGTAGTTAGATGGCTGGTAGGCCAGCGAGCACGTGGAGCCTTCGGTGACTATGATAACAACCGTATATGGAACGCGCAAGATTGCATACTACAAGACGCCAACGATAACACACCCCCTTCGACGATCGCCAGTGGGGAATCTTTTCCAAAAACAAGGGGGAAGGGGGGGGGGGCAAACAACACAAAGCGGACTGTTTAGGGGGGATAATCTCGCCGACTTCATCCCCATAG
>JBBMHQ010072386.1:0-12783 GCA_037834295.1 Postelsia palmaeformis
TCCACGTGGGATTTGAACTTGGGTACCAATACCAATGGTCTTTGAAGCTGACCACTGGTCTACCGGGGCGACCGGTACTGCGCGGTATTATTTGGCATATTTACCTGGTACACTGGTAGACGACAATACACCCCCTTGGCATTTTCCCAACGAACCTCCCATATTTTAACGCAGGAACCATACATAGTAAATACCTACAGTATTACCTGAAACCCTTTCCTGCATTATTCCCATGGAACAATGGTCGGAAGGTGGAGCACGAGACTATGTGGTACAATATCGGGTACAGTTAATTTTCCCACCCATCCATTTGTACTGGCAGGTCCCCCGGTTCCTTGTTCTCACTTCGGTCTATCAATCTATTCAATCTACGTAAGGACATACGTGTTCCTCGGACTGGAGATTTGTCATGTCGTACGCAAATACATGCTATTAACAATATAAATAAAATACTCCTACTGCTGTCAGCATCTGGGTACAACGAATATCATATGTCTTGCTCAGACGGGTACCTCTTGGACGGGCTTGAAACCTTTCCTCAAACACGAGTGCACTTATCGGCTAAATATTGCAGCCCGTTTCGGGGCAATGTGGAGGCCATATATTTCCGAATTATCCGCAATATTACTTTAGATACTCAGCGTATTAATACTGCTGTAGTTGGATACTCACCACACATGCAGATGAACTCGACAAACAACAACTTTCGATACACAAGCTATAAAGATGGGGAGTGCCGTCTCCCGATCATCGCCGTCGCTGCGTTGCGTCGTTCGCGATACAGTTTTTAGCCGTCAGGTGACCGTAAGCCCCTGACACGTCTCCATACATATAGGAAAACCCTTGAGTCACTAAGTCTTACCTACGAGCACGCACGTGCCGTACGCCAGAAACAAAAAGATGCTCCTTTCTCGGTAGCAGAAATTACCGGGAAAAAATAGAGCTTGACCATCGAATATTTCAGAGGAGAAATTCGGCGTGCTCCCCACCTCCACCACCACGCACAATGATGCCCCCCATAGAAAAATAGAAGCTCCTGAACATTATTTTGACCGGCTGAAAAAGGACCTTCGCCACCACACACAATAATGTCCCCCAAAGCATCTAAACTCCTGAACATTACGTTGAACGACTTCAAAAGGCTGGGCATATTCGTAGCCTTTACCTGGTTACCGCGTGGTCTGACCTGCAACGTACCTGAAGAAGTACAAACATAAAACGAGCTAAGGTTTCGCAATGTTTCCAAGTCAAAGAGCGCAATGAACTCAACGAGGGCACGAGAAACCCCAACGGAAGCCGGTTTAACTGACGGAGATACCAATGTTGTGCACAACTGAGCAGTACTGCCGTGTAAAGAGAAAACACAGAAGAGGAAATCCCGAAGACCTAAACAAATCATACTACAATAAGGTGTATTTCATGCGATGCATATACGCCACCGGGGGGTGATAATTGTTGTTCACGCTTCGGAATTACGCCTTCCAATCCTTGGGCGAGAAGAAATCGGGGAGGGATGAAAAAGCTGGAACAGGCTGTTTCCCGGAGAGCATCCGGTTGCAGCTCGGGAAACACGCATTCCCAAAAAATAGCATACCAGGTACAAGACATCATTTGGTACTATTTGATATTGTTGTTGGGCTTCACGGGAAGAAGGCGGCTGAAACGCATCGCCTACTACCCACGTACGCTTGGGGACAGCCAAAATACAACAGCAACAACAAGAGCCGAATCAAATTTCATTGTAATACTTGAATATTTTTCGTGAAACGGCGATATTTCGTTCTTTTCCCCGGATACACTACTTGTAGTCGCATCCCGCAACGGCCCCTTTGCGGTGAAACGACGCATGATAAACTGTGGCCACCCCGCTTTTGTTTTTTAGTCGTAGTAGACGGAACCGTTGCTGAAATGGTGAATTTGTTTTCTTTCTTTCAGGAAAAGCCTTTCTGAAGTCGTACCAGATATTGTTTATTTTCACACGAGAGATGTTGATGGTAGCGGACTATCCGGGTATACCGTACAGCTCCGGCTTTGTCTCGGAAATACATGCATTCAAGATGGCATTCTGGTGCGATCATTCCCTCGGAATATTACATCGTACTTCGTTGCGAAAATTTCAACATCGCCAATAATATGACCAACAAACCAAAATATGAAAGTAACGTCTCGACATGTGCGACTAATATCAATAGCATGTAAATACTTTTGAATAGGTATCATCCTATTTCTGTCAGCCAGACTCTCAACGTAAATAATACATGGACCCGGTACGTATACAGCTACTTCCCGAAGCAAACTGGCCTTGGTTCTACGTGGCGTGCCGGCAAATACAAGCACTGCATAATTCCGGATTCGCGGCTCTCAACAATCGGTCTGCTTCTGCCGTAACGCAGATAGGAGGTCTCCAGAAACAGCACGGACCCATTCCGCGCCACGGTCCTCGTCCTAGGATACACGACATGTATCTATGGTGTTTACATGGGGTCGGCCTCTCATTTGTTCCTCGAATCATGTCGAAGCACTCTACTGCTGCTACTTATCGTGTCATAGCTACGAAATGCCTTCGTACGTTCGCATTAATATCAACGTAATTACCGTTGTTGGGCAGGTCTTATTTGTATCGAACAGAGAAGTGCACAACCAACAGCTACCCGAAACCAACAGCTACCCGTAGTTTCCCCAAGAAACCGCCCCCGGTGATAATTAGGTTGGGTACTGTTTGCATATCACCTGGGGTAGAACCCTGCGGTGGGGGAGTATCTATCGAACCCCGGTGACAAAGACGTATCCCTCAAGTTATTATTTATCATCCGATTTCTCGTGAGGGGGTGATATCGATGGGGGATGAAAGCAGGAATAGAGTAAAGAAATTTCGACCCATCTAGCACGCCTACCCCAGGCAGGGGGGGGGAATAATAAGGCATACCTAGTGGCTAGTAACGGTCGACTTTCATGCCTACTTCAAGGCAGGTGAATATACACTTTTGATAACAGGGGGGTGGGTTACAACAACGTGTAGAAATACCAGTATCGTTTGCAAATCGCTCGATCCGAAAGAGCCATGGGGGCGCCGCGCTCCTCATGTGGCGCCACGCGCTGCTCCCGGAGCAGGTGTAACAGAGGCGGTTCGAGGATGGCGAAAAAAGAGCCGGTGCCGAAGCTTCAGCTGTGGCTACAGGCGCGATAGCAGGCAGTGTCGGGGCGGCAGGCGGTGGCAAAACCACAAACAACGCGCTCTGTCAGCGGTGATGGGCCACTCTTACCAAAAGGCGCCGTGCCCCTCCGCGGGAGATGTGGCAGACGATATATCAATATATATAGAACGACCGAAGAAAACAATACCACCACGTGTAAGCAGAGAAAAAAAAAAAAACGAAGGGAATTGAGAGGCAAACCGGAGCACTAAAAAAACGTGCTACCGTACCTCCACGACCTTCTATTCGTAGACATTTCATTGTCAAAAGTCATCAGCCTTTTTCATGTTTTTTAATCCGTGCCTTTCACACGGAGGAGCTTCCACACTCGACAGCTTTCTCGAGAATCATGGTCACATCGTAACATTAGCGTCTTCGTGGACGAAGCCCAGTGCACAGGTAGGTGAACAACATGGGTGATATTATCGCCGTGCTTGCAAGAATATTTATGGCCCTGGTCATGCGCGTCTCCCACCAATTTCTGGCCAAAGTTTATACTGCGGCAGGGCATACCTGGTACCAGTCCGTATTGTATACACGATGATGTTGTTGCTGTTCTCACATCTGCTGTCACGTCATAAGTAAATGAAACGGATACCTTGTGCGTGACACTTAGCCAGCGTGTCGTTGTTGTCCGACAAACTCCAACAACCGTACCATGGGCCCTACTGTAACTCCAATCCCTGCCCTACTCATGCTAGACATCCTTTGTATTTTCTACGGTAGGAATTACGTCCGGATTAATTCGGGTTGGAAAAAATGTGAGACGAAAGGGATAGCTACAGCTACACTTCACTACTTCCAGTAGTAGTGTACCGAAAGACTAAGCTAAACCGGGGGTCCTCGTAACAAATACAAAAATGTATCCACGAGCACTCGGAAACCGGTAGCGGATAATCCCTGCCCGCGAAGACATGCATTACTTCGTGCCTCAAGGCTCCTTGCCAGTAAAAGTTACCTCATAATCTCTATGTCACGCCTCACGGGCCGTACTTACGCAGCTTCGTGCACCAAAGTAACGTCAGTACTCACACGAAATCCCTGAAACCGGGGTTCGGGACTCCCTAGGGTCGGAAGGCAAGGCTAATGATACAGCAGTTTGTATCATAATTTGCCTATTACGGGGGACTGTAGTATTAAATAGGACCTACAGTACACAAAAAAAACTACATATTTACCTTTTTTTAATAATAATATTAGGTCCTATTAACTATGATCCCCCATAATAGTACCCAAGTAAGGCATGTCAAGGGATGAAAACATCATTATTTTAGGCATGGACGGGCACTTCTGTACGGTCGCCTTTCCTTGCGCCTCGCCTGAAACACTTTGCTTCATTGACAGAAAAAATCATTAGGCGTCCCTTACTCCACATGCCTAAACACGCCGCCAACGACGTACCTTAGCAGCGAGCGCCTCAAGGCGAAATACAACCGGCCAATAAGCAAAACCGAAAAAGGGGGAAGGTGTATCCAATATCAGTACGCATCGCCAAACATCAGGGACGCAAAACAAATTTTTTTCCCGCCAAGCGATTTACGCGCTGTATACTACAGCCGTAGCTAGCCCGCACTGTATGCAATGGTTTGCATCAAGAACGCGCGTCGACATCGAGCTCTAATGTGCCTCAGTCAGCCATTACGGACAAAACAACCGGCGACTTTAGGGAATAAAGTTTGCGAAGCATATAGAAACACTTGACTTCGTGATTGGATTGGTGAGGTTATCGTCATCGAAACACGATCGCTCCCTCAACATACACTCTGGAACATATCAACGGTTATGAAATCGAGGTGAACAAGTCGATTTTGGTGACTACGAATAAGTGTGGTGGGTGTGTAAGCTTTGAAAAAATCGAGCTCTCGGTTTTCAATGCAAGTTGCAAACCGAGTCGACTAAACGGCATACAGGACCACGTCAAAAGCTGCGCCACCTTCGCCGCTGCGCCTAGCCCGTGCTTCCAAGATCCAGCCAAAGTGAAAGGTCTCGGGTAAAAATCACCCCTTTGAAGTAGAGTACTACGTAGTCCCAACACGTAATTAAGGGCTGCACTGCACGCTACCGATTTAACGTAAAGGAGACAATTGAACAAATTGACTGCTGTCAACTCCATGCAGACCGTAAAAACGCGTAAACACGCCCCGAGGGAAAAAAAGCGGGGAAAGAGTCTGGGAACATCTTCCAACCCCGACACCTATGCCTTCGAAGGCCCGCCAGATGTTCGCAGAAGGCTCCTCGCCGTGCGGCGGGACAGGGCAGCGCCAAGGGGGTGCTATCAAGATGTTGCCATCATACGGCAATGCCAGTGCCATGAGCAGGCGCGAATTCAGGGGTTAGGGGATGAAAGATGTTCCCAGTCTCGTTTCCCGCTTTTTCTCCTTTGGGTTTGACGGAGAGCCTGGTACCGATCGTCTGGGGCGGCGACAGTGATCGTGAGGCGGCAGTGGCGACGGCAGCGGGTGCACGGTTGCAGGCGACGACGCTTCCGGGGCCAGCGCCCTGCCGGATCACGTAATAACAATGGGAGATGCTGCCAGCAAAATGCCAGCCGTCGTGTTCAGCAACGGACAGTCCAGAGGTGAGTCTCTTGTTCATTGGAGAATCATGTGTCTCCGATAAACAAACGCTCATGCTCTGGGCCGATTGTGGCTGGCTATATCCGTCGCCGTCTTCCTGACAACGGCTCCCATTGATGTGAGGCGGCTCGGCGAGGCACTGATCCCGGACGGGTCATTTCCTGTCATCGCACACTCGCTGCCGTCCCCACCGCCACCACCACCGCCACCCCAGACAACTGGTACCAGGCTCTTCCTCAGCCCCCAAGAGGAACGAAAACGAGAAAAGAATTGGGGTACACCTTCCAACCCCTTAATGCATGCCTTTAGAGGCACACCACAAGTTCGCAGAAGGATTCTCGCCGTGCGGCGAAAGGACATGGCACTGCCAAGGGGGTGCGATCGGATTGCCATATAGGGCAATGCCAGTGCCAGTGCTATGGGCCTTTATGACACTACCAATGGCACTGCTGTGGTCCTGTCATGGGGCTAATGTCCAGGGCACAATTGTCATGGGGACGACAGAAGACTGCTGGAACACCTCAAAGTCATTAAAGCTTTTATGGCATCACCATGTGTGTAGCAGCCGATGCCATCAAAACCCATGGCGGTGCCATGAAAGCCCACACAGGTGCGTGAAAGGTCGTGAAAACCCATGACACTCCATGGGCTACCATGACAGTACTATGGCAGTTCGATGGCAATGCCATGGAAGCCCGTGGCAGTGCCATGACAGCACCACGAAAGTCAATGACGATGTCATGAAATGTCATAAGGGCTGCAATGAAAACCCATGAACAGGGCACAAAGTGCACATCCCTCCTGGTGCTCCGCAAGTTTATCCGGCTGTACTTCCATCCGAGGTTCACGAGCGTAAACAAAAAAGTCTAATGAGAATAGATAGAACGCACCGAACGCTCAGCTCTTGCGCAGCATAGTACCGAAGACGCGTGTTATGGAAGAGGCAGTCCAGAAGAAAATGAGGCCTCTCGTTGAAGGAACTCCCCAAAAAGTTATTTTAAGAAAAGCTACTGCTGTGATAACAGTATAACCCGATGAATAATCCTAAAGCCTACTATTATGGGCATATCACGACTAATACTGTACAGCACTAATTTCAGCGATATTGGGTCAAGTAGCCTGCCTAGTCAGAAAGGTTTCGGCCAACAAACGCTACAGGCTGGAGTAGTACTGTACACCTATCGTAGCACGCGCCTGAAATCCAGGTGATTAGATGGCACGGTTATTCCGGAACAAGCTGTTAGATAATACTGTACCTGGTACCAGGTATCAGATAAGCGAACATCATTTTGTGCCAAACAAGTGGAAGACGCTCCGACATGGATCCAATACAAGACAACCAGCCTCCGCGTTTGGATATGAATGAAACATTGTCACCACACAGCAGTCAGTGCTGCGCCGTGGGCTACTTCATGCCGAAGGCCCGTGACGCTGTCCGACAGCCAACGGAAAGAGGGTTAATGGTTGGCAACAGATTGACTTAGCTCTGGGCACTCGCAAGGCTGTGGTTTGGGGACGAGAAAAAGCATGGGGCCAAAGACACGAAGCTCTAACGTGGACAAGATATATCGTCATCATATTTTACGGGTGTCGCTTAGGGCTCACCACCGGTCAGCGGGAAAAATCTGTACTAAATAAAAGGAGAATAGGTGTCGACTGGTTCGCGCTGTGATGCAGAAGCAAGAGCGTTACGCATTTCGCTGAGGTGGCGGGGGTTCACCCAAATCGATTGATCGGGTATAGCTAAAGCCATGTAGAACCTGCGAAGAGTACTGTTGGCGCGTGATATGTTGCGTGCTCCAGGAGGTCGATGGTACGAGCATATCTGACCATATATACGATGCGCTCCATAATTTGCTGAGGAAATCCTTGGCGCCTTCGCGGCGTGGACCGTGATGAGTGACGAGGGCGGGCACCAAATGCAGAGTCCCAGTCGTTTTAGAAGCCCGGCCGGGACAACAATATGCGGGCCAAGGAGAAACTACGGAGGACCTCTGACGGCAGTATTATCAAGACGCCGAATACACCCATAGTAAACCACCTTGTGCGAAAATTATTTCTAGAGCAGAATGCCCTATGGAAGCTCGTGATGAGAACTTTCGCCAACAGATCGTTCACATGCCGAAATGCCTTCGGGCATTCGGGCTCTCCACCATTAGAAGACAGCTGTCGGCAACTCTGGTCGGCCACATTTTACTTAACGCCAAATAGGAAGCGGTCTGAATCGTCTGGGTGCCAGTACGCGGAGAAACTCTGAGAAGAGCAGCGTCAAATGTTCTTCGTTTGTCTAACAAAATGTGGTGAGAATGTACCAATTCAGAGACAGACATTGCCGCAATGTACAGGAGATCGCCTGCAAATAATAGGTAATCTACAACATTATGTGTGGTGGCTCTTTCGCGAACAGCTTGCTGGGGCTCTCTCTAACGTCTTAGTTAGAACGTCACTTTACTGGTGATAGTCACGCGAGGATATTGGACAAAACTGACCGGAGCTGGATCGTCGTCATAGCGGGGGATGTTGTGGCTGAAAGCCGTACGGTACTGGTGTCTATTTTGAGCTACGCTCGTGTCTATTTTGATTGCGTGTACGACACTGTGCCTACCGTTCCGACGCCAGCTGTCGATACGCACTATACCGGACCACGAAATGCTTTGGGTTAGGGTTAGGGTTTATGGGAATATGCACCGTTCGGACAATTGAACATTTGGGTGCTGCATAGAGTTCGTCAAGCGTGCGAACCTAGATTACGCAGACAAGCTACCATAATGATAGACAACTGCGGACGGAAATGGCCAGTAGTGTGAGTTCACGTGTGCAAAGCCTTCAAAGTTCGCCTCGATAAACACGCGAATAACACGAGAAGCACAACACAGAAAACGTAAATGGCACGGCAAAACAAACACATCAGGAAGCGCAAAAATGACACCTGGTGGGCCCCACGAAGCGCCACCCCGCTCCACGGGTGGGGCGGAGGGGATACCATGCTTGCTAATGATTCGGATATCACTACAAGGACGCACTGCTCCAATAACAGGGCGATGTTTGCCAAGGTATCCCTGCGTGGATCCCTACGACCGTGTAAGACAGGCCTACTGTCAATATCTTCCTCGACTGTGCGGGCTTCATGTCTTGTGTGGCCAATCGTGCAGCCGCAGCAAGTCATGCAGGGAGTGAGCGTATGAACCTACGTGCGTGGGTATCAAATCTGCGAAAAACTTGCGATCTTGAACAGCGAGCGTGTGACTCTCGGAGAATACTGGCACCTGTGCGCGCGTACCCAGGCTTCGGAGGTATTCGAAATACAAAACAAAAAACGCCAGAAAATGGAGAACAACAATTTTGTAGAATTCCAGCAAAGAGGGTGCGAGGTATGCTGCTCAACTCCATCGACACACTTCCGAGACACGACTAACGAAATAAACATCCTGAAGACTGGTCTATCCAGTGTCGCTATCGCCCACGGCCGGCGAACTGCGAAGGATGGGGCTCGCGCTGAGTGCATAGCCTGCGCGGCCAAAAGGGTGCAGCTGCCCTCACAAAAAAAAAAAACGCATGTACATGCATGCCTCCATGCCATGTGCTGAGGACATAAAGATAAACAAAGCAAAAGACACTGGAGAACACGTGAATTTCACTAAAGGATCTGAACGTAACGTACGCAGGGCATGAGAAACGGAGTGACAGATGTAGGACACGAACAAGTACATGACAGATCGAATAGGTACAGCACAATCGAGCCGCAGGGCGCTGCAGCTTCTTGGGCTGCCTCACCAAACGGGCATGTTAACGGTCCCGACGGAGCCTAGGTAGCGCCCGAATTGTCTACTGGAGGCGTGGTTGCAGTTGCGCAGTGCAGGCTTCCCTGTGCCAGAACTGTATCAGAATATACCATGTGTCTCACAATTGGTGTACACTCACCAGCAACAAGGAGCGAGTTGATTTGTCGACGGCTTCGTCGCCCAGCTTGAGCGGGACGAGAGCCAAGGTAGCCACCGCAAAGTACCCCAACAAACCAAAGGCTGACAACGGGACGCCCTGCCGGTAAGGCAGACAACCAAAAGCGTCAAGCAAAAAACATCGTCACTACATATGAAAACAATGACACCCTACAGAATGAAACAGGAGGAACCTGTATGGTGCGGAAACAGACTAAATTGGCCTGATCGACTGTCCTCGCATACACTTGAAGCAACGAGTGTCTATATGCGCAGCTCCGCGGATATTTGCGCAGTTTGACGTGTGACAACTTACCTGCCGCGGTTTCAGCCGCATTATCATAGGCAACACGCGTGTTGGGTCGAGCGGATAAGGAGGTATTTAGTGCAATCATTTAGATGACGGAGGTGGCAGGAACAACGGAGATCCGAGCAAATGATATCGCCGTCATCAAGTTAAGACGAAACAAAAGCGCACGGACGAATAGGTGCTGGCGGAAACCCACAACATTCGCGATCTAGCTGAAGACCAGCCCCCCGACGTATTGCATTGCAAGAGCCCACCTCGCGAACAACTTCAAGAGGGGACTGCGGCACGGTGAAAACAATGGTACAAGCTCCAGGTGATGCACCACGTGCCACTAATTAGCTCCGTCAATCGGGAGCATCGACTACGTGCCGGGTACAATATGCGCACCCTCGTGAAAGATCGTGCAGTGTGTGGGGAACGATCGGAGCCGAACCACAAGGGCCGAAGCAAATGTCTGGATAGCAAGGGCAACGAGCAACGACACCAAAATATCTAAACAGAGCAGGCGCACTTAGCCTCCGATAGGATATCTTGAAGGCCGTCCTCTTGAACTACGATGTCGCGCTTCAAGCACCTTAGCGTACAGCACACCACGGCATGAGGAGACAGAAGCTTACGAAGAGCCTCGATTGCACCTTACTCGCAACTCATGCCTATTATCAGGGGTTGGCTATAAACAAAAATAGGACGATGTTTCGACAGTGACGTTGGTGGCAGCGATGCACCGCCCTGATAAACCCCCACCCGCAGTCTTGCTTAAAGTAGGGCCGCACGCGTGATGCAAGTGGCCACCAAGTGTGCCGCGGTGCTCACGCGTATGTACACCGACGGTTCCACAGTCGCCACCTCCACCAAAGGTTGCGCCTGGTGCCACGCGTTTACACCTCGTTCACATGGAGACATGCTTTCATACCCCGTATATATAATGGCACGCATCAACACTTTTGTACAGCGCGAAGGCTCATGAAGCCTCACAGCATTTACCTGGTACCTTGTGAGGCCGGCGGCCAGCAACTCGACAAGGGTACGCACACGGGTCATACATGGGCCTTGCCCTTGCTCGGCAATAGTACCCCTCTTGCCTGCAAAGCCGGCATGCTCCCGGGCGGAATCAGTGTGGTTGCAGGTGGCATCACGGCGCTCGCTCTCGCCCAGCCATCAAAACAGGATTTCGCTTCCGCGAAGCACGTTAGCGTCAACTTGCGCCTCGTGTGTTCCCTTGGCGCTCTTCGAACGGCGACAGAGTCAGTTGCTGGCGGCTTTTAGCATGCTCCAATGCTTATGGAATAGAACAAACCACTGGCCGAGTACACAAAAAGCAATTCAGAAGCGAAGGTCTCCCTCACCAGAACTTCCGAGTACGGTCCGCTGAGAACGTCGGCACACCCCCCGCTAGCTCCGCAGAGGAGATCGAGTCCCCCCGGCTTAAATTTCTGGTAGGTCAGGAACGCCGACTCTAGCGCCCCAGCGCTGGCCATCGCTCCGATGGCCTTACGATTGATCGTGGGCCACGAGGAATATTCCGGGGCTGCCGAGGGCAAGAAGCAGTTTGAGAGGCAGGACGTATGCAAACAATCAAGGGTAAGGTTCGCAGAATAATGTGCTAATACTGTAGTAGGTATACAGCTACAAGGTCTATTTTATCGCCCTGGCTATTGAGTGCGGTCCCGAGTCTCCAAGCAGCCGGTGTGTTCGTGCGCCGCCAAAGTGTCTGTAGTGGTGCTCTGGACAGTCGCTGTACAGCCATCACGTACGCTATTGTGTGTACGCTGACGGCACTATGGACGGACATATAAGGACCGTTTTCGTCCTCATATTTACACAACGGTTCTTTACATAAGCAATGGCCATAATCGGGTATACCCGATGACTTTTTGGCTAAAATCGGGTACCTTTTTATTTCACTGGCGGCGAAGGCCCCAGGACGGCATTTCATTGGTCGACGCCGGCCGCCACCCGATGATGGCCACGTTTGCGCCGGACCTACCCGATTTTGGCTACTTACCCCCCAAGAGGTACCCGATTATTCTACCCACCTACCAGAAAATGGCCAGACCATTCAACCACACCGACCAACCGCCCCCTCGGGGTTCATGCCTCTCGTCCCGACAAAGACGGGCAAGAACCATCTGACAGTGTATGATGTCCATGATTATGGGTTTAATCTAGACTACTTCGTTCGCTTTCTCTCTTTTGTAGCGCTGAACCAGACACACATAAACCACCGCTCTCCATATCTCTCCTCTCCTCTCCTCTCCCAGACCAAATTTAGCGCAGCCCTCTCTCTCCCCTTCTCCCGAACCAAAAGTAATCAAAAGCAACCTACTAAGCACAGTAGTATAGAAGTCACAGATCATGAGCGAAGCTACCAACTTCGCGACAAATAAGGTGTTATCCAGACACAACGAGTCGGTATTGCTATTAAGCATCTATCGCTGCTTATTTCTTACCACGCGTTGGAATTATTATTTACCTGGTCTGGGTTTGTCCCACGCTATTTTCAGTACTAAAAATGTCATTTTCATATTTTCGCCCAGCCCTCGGGCCTGAAATTCTCAGCAGTCAAGTTTGGCGTACGGGTGACTGCTGTCGCGTTGTGGTCACCATGCATTCGCAAGCGTCTCGCCAGTTCCAAGGCATCTACCGCCGGTACAGCTTACTCGCTCGAGAAATCTACCGTGACGCGGTGCACGGTCATCGAGCGGGAACTGCGGATGTACGTGGCGGAAGACCCTACCCCGGAGGAGGACGACTTCTCGCTTCTC
>JBBMHQ010072408.1:0-12780 GCA_037834295.1 Postelsia palmaeformis
AAAGTCTCTCCACGTGGGATTTGAACTTGGGTACCAATACCAATGGTCTTTGAAGCTGACCACTGGTCTACCGGGGCTGTTCCACATTATACAACCCCAAATAATTGTTTCATGTTGTACTGCACTGCTTTGTATGGCATTTCACTGCTATGAGACACTGACCTGATTTGTCGAGAAGGTCGGCGTCAGCGAGTTTACCGATGCCTCCCGTCTTTCCTTTGACGGTGCCCAGTAAAGCATGAAATGAATGCACAACCACTCCCTTTCCGAGCACATACGAGCTGAGACAGCCTGAAAGCGGATTTTCTGTTGTGAGCTTCTAGCCCCGCCAACTTTGAAAATTGGCAGCGGTAATCCTGACATGTTATTGAAGATGCAATAAAATGAAGTATATCAACTTTTGTTTACTTTTGTTCAATCGGACTCGATTTCGCCGAGATATCCGCGAAAACCTTTTCTATGTACCGAAAAATCTGATTTTCGATCAGATTTTGACACTTATTTGAGATGACTGCTGAAAAAAAATCATTCCCGATCAAGCCGAAATTTAGTGTAGACAATGCTTAAAGCACGAGGAGACGATCGGTGTAAGTTGCATTGCGCATTCCATTACCCATCGAGAGATAAAACAAAAAAAACATTACATACTGATAACAAGTGATAACGAAAACGACAGTTTTACAGCGATGCCCCGCTCAGTTTTTCACCTTTCGAATTGTTTTTTTTACCACGGATTTGAAACACACAAGCAAATGTTCTCCGTGTCATATCTTCTTTTCTTTTCTTTTTTCGGATCAGTAATGACCCCTTTTTCATCTTTACGGATCGTTGGATCAGTCGTATATCCTGCGGGAAAAAGAAGAGAAAAAAGGGTGTCATCGGAAAGGTTGGTTGGTACATAAGGAACACTGTGTCAAAACATCATGTTAAAACACGCATTTTTGAGCGAGGCAAAGCCAATCGACTGTCCGAGCAACGTCTTGGCCGGCCTAGCTCGTAGTGCCGGGCAAATATTATTGTTTTATTTGACAGGCGTAGACCGGTTCAGCTTTTTCAGCGCGAAACCATGGGGTTTGCTGGTTTCACCTGCGAATAGTATGTCGGCTCCTACGATACGATTGTAATTCGTTTTGTCATGAACCTTCGGTATTCAACCGAATTTGGTGAGGGTCGGATTTTGTCGAGTACGTGCCTCACTTGGCTCGAAACAATCTTCGTCTATCCGGCACAGAACCGTCATTCGCGGTAACCATCCATGCGGTGGTCCCACTGCCGTCGGTCTGGCTCGTAGGCGGGTGTCGGTTCCTTGGAAGTGAGAGCCTTTACACCCTCGTCACGAGACATCGCCCAGCGCGACGTCTCCGCTACTGCCTTCGGCGAGCCCAGTCTGGGGTCACCTTGTAAACTTGACCACGAGAGCCCACAAAGCTATTGCTCCTCCTGGGTTTGGCCATGACTTGCAAACTACCTTGGGAACGACCTTGGTCAGCCTTGTACGCTTGTGAGTGGTGGCACATCCCAAGAGGTAGGGCTTCCCGATCCTCTACAGCCTTTGATCTTTAATTCTTAAAAACCCCGAAAAAACATCAAAACGTCAATTATTGGGGTTGGCGTTTTCCGGCCTTTTCTCAACACAGAATCAGGAAAAAGACTGAAAAATGTGAGCAACATTCCCCCTTAAGCAGCGTCATGTGTTATTGACTGTGATAGTTTGCTTCGTTGAAATGCACACCACAAATGTCAAACATCAACCTTTTTAGAACCCCAGTCTCGTTTTGGGGACAGACCAGTCAAGTTCCAAGTAGTGTGTCCCCAACTGTCCCTAAAACGGGACAGGGGTTTGAGAGGGGTTAAGGCCGTTCTCGGCAGTGGCAAGGATGCCATGCTGATTCACGTGGCTAGCACAGTTTCAGTAGCCGGATGTGGGCCACATAGTAGACATCGCGAGTAGCCGTTCTTTACCGCCCCGACTTTCTACACTTCTTTCTCCAACGCATATCGTTCTGAACCAACGTCAGCACTTGTGCATTTTAAATACCAACTACACAACGCCCAAGAATTGACGGATACTTACTCCGCTCGGTTGTGTTTTCATCTAGTACACATACATGCCTTACGACCTTGACGAATCAGAGTGGTTGGCCTCCTCCTGGAGGCGAAATACCACCGCTGGTATGTTAGGGTAGATGTGCGGGCGACATAACACGGCACTTCCAACTGTGGACAACGCAAAACTGCTCATCATGCACTATTGTATTGAAACTTGCACGACTTTTGCGTTGTAATGAAAACCCATAAATATGTAAATACTCCACTATGGAACAACACCCAGAATGAAGTTTGTATATTTCTGGCCTCCTTAACTCGTTCTCCCACGAAACGCCTTCGATGACTGACGTACGCATACCTTCCGCTCCCGCGCTGCTCGCGCTTGAACGGGTAAACAACTTGAGCCGCCGTGGCACGTGTTGGGTTATCGCCTACGAGTTTTGACGGAGGCATCAACCCGTACGACCTGATACCGCCGGACATGGCGTAGTCGCACTACATGGGATCTCTCACGACTTCTTTCTCGCAGCGAGGTGATGAAACATTTTAATCTGAACAAAGCAAGTCCGTCCCCATCAGTATGCGGATAGTCGAGGCGTGTAGCTGTAGCAAGCAAGCGCACGACGTCGTTGTGTCGTTCACGGTGTTTGATAAAAAGGAGGTGCATCATACGTGAACTGTGCGTTTTTGGCTTGTTGGATGTCAAGCAGACAAAATCTACGGTTTGATGTTGTATATAAACTCACAGGGTGTATTTAGTCTGCTCGGGTCACGTACCGCGATCCTGTTCCGCATTCATGTTGGTGTGACACACGTGAAAGCGCCTCCTTACAATACCCTTTCGGAATCACTCTTCTAGAAAGCACGCAGAAGACTCACCTAGCTACCACCGTATAACGAGGATTGCTCAACGCCCAAAAGCCGTACACGCTGGTCTCGGCTTGGGTAGAGCAAGGGACAGAAGGCATGCCAACAGTCCCTCCATAACCGTCACTCTCGTTCGACGTACTACTTTCCAGAAATGCTCACTGGGCATCGTCGCGCAGCTTGTGAAGTAAGTGGTCACGAACAAACCAAGCAGTATTTGCGAAATACAGCTTAGTATTTTCCGCGACTCGGTCGCCATCGCCACGGACTCGCAAGCGAAGGGTAAACGCTGACTAAATTCCGCTCAGACAACCCCAGTTTTTTTCCAAATATATTTTCGTTCAAGTATGACGGTCCCGCATAGTTCTGCAACATAACATATACTGCTGTACTGTGGTAATTCCTGCTGAAAAAGCACAAATGTTTAAAGATTAGCTCTGCTGGCTGCTCTCGTACTTGCCCGAGGCTTAACCAATCGAGAGAAATACTCGTGTGAAATTTGCCTAGAATGAGACAACCGAGATTCGTTTTTTTATGTGCCGGAAGAAGCGCGTATGCTATGTTGGGTTATCCCGCGACTGGAATTGTCGCCCCCAGGCTGTTAGTTTGATGAGATTGTCTGAAACTTGGCCTATAACGATTGTTGATCACGTTTTTCTGCCTCCTTGAATATCAACCCTATGCTCCAAAAAGGTTTTTAAGACATAAATGTTGAAACGTACGTCAGCGTTGGTTATATTGATACTGTGACCAAACGGTAGCAGCTGCCTACTTACTTTTTCATCAAAACACTCAGATGATTGACGGCTGCTTTAAATTAATACATCAGTACTCGCATAAAACGCACGCCCGGCTTGTATTTAAACGAGGCTGTGGGAGGAAGGGGGGCAAAGTCACTCGCTCAACCACCCCATCGATTGAGACTAAAGCATTGCGGTATACAGGCGTGTTTAAACTCTGCTGCTCTACAGCAGCAGTAGGCATCGCCACAACAATTGCTACTACATATCTGTTGAGATTTTTGAAGTGTATTGCACGTGTATCTGTTGTCATCGTAAAAATATACTCCTGTATCTCCAGCGCTGCGCTCCCTTAGTCGCTCATTTTCTTAATTGTCCGTTGTATCTATGGAATACCGGAATATCATTTTTTTGAACGGTGGTTACACTTCGCGACAGTCATTGTTGCCGAAGGCATACGACATTCAACGGGCTTGCCCTCTCCTTAGAGAAACGGGACCCTGCGGCTACTGTTCACATAATCACGCCTTTGAACTCGAACCCATACCTCTTCCCGTTCTTCGTTTCGTTCGGCGCTACGTGTGGACGAGCGCTCGAATACCAACTGCCCGTCTCCGTCGCTCAATGGGCGCGGACTGGACGTGCGCAGGTTGACGGGGTTAAGCTAAAGCGAGTTGCTCAAACACATCAAAGACATAGGTTCAGGGGGTGGACAGACTGTACCAATATATCAATGGCTTGTGGAGCAGAGGCAGACACTTGCATAGTTGCGTGATTGCATAACAACCAAAGCTGATAAGCAGTGCAGGTACAAAGCAACAATTCATTCCCTCGGTCCCAGGTCTTACTATTATTACTATAGGGGAAGTATCAGGGGCGGCGAAACGGGTACGTAGAATACCCCTTGGTGGAGTTCATGCGGGTCGATTCCCTGGGCGCTTCGATGTATGTACAATATATGAAAGCGTGCAGTAGTTAGATGCATGTGTAAGCCATTGAACAAAACTGCAGTAGTAGCAAGTCGTGCAGGTATACCAGGTATCAGGATGGTTGATGCCCTGGGAGTGTGGCTCTTCAGACTCGGGGTTCGCAGTATAGCTGACGTGTATAATACAGGGGGGCGGTGATATGGATACGTACATTGCGCGCTGGTGGATCCTGCATGGGTCGGCACCCTAGATGCGCCCAGTTGCGTCAAAACACGAACAGCACATGGGCTACAGAGCACAGCAGGGGCGAGGTACGAGGCGCGAGGCAGGTGGAGCAGAGCAGTGGGGTGGTAGATGGCGTGAGAGGGGGCAAGTGTAGGTACGCAGTAGGCCACAGGGGCAACGAAAGCAAGGACGTGGAGGAGACTGCGAGGGTGGGTCTCTTCCCTCGACGATTGAAAGGTTAGCATAGGCACGCGGCGAGCAAGTTGAGGGGCCAACATCCACTTTTCGAGACATTTTTCGCGCTTAAATAAGTGGAGCGATCTTTCTCTTGGAAGTCTCGTCAGGCCTTCTCGGCCTTGGAGGAATAATATCAATTAATATGTGCTGTCTCTATCCACTACATTGGTGGTGCCGCGTAAACATTTAGCGAGATTTCTTCTGGTATCGATCGATGGAAAGTTCTTGATACGTTAGCGATGGAAAGTTGATGATGGTTTATCGGGTTCGGGGTCCATCGATGTGGCAATGCCACGTTTGGGTAGACTATCCCGGTGGCGCTGGTGGTGTTGATGACGATACTCTGTCGCATAGAGAAAAAGAGAGAGTATTATTGTTTTTACGCCCGATACCGTCTATATAATATCCTCCTACACAATACTTTTACCAGCCGCATCTGTTCGCAGCAGCCGCACCAACGCCATCGTAAGCATCGTCTGATGGGCACGTGTAAAAATCGTGTGCCAGCTACGGTGCAGAGTGAAAACTGAGCGTCTTGCCCAGGGTGTGTAGCCTCCGGCGTCATGTCAACGAAGTAAAACAACAAAAACCAACTGATTCCAGCGAAAAATCCCAATCGTGTCCGAAGTGCACCTACCTCTGTTGTACGCGGTTTGCTGTGTGGTATATGAATACTGTATTCATGGCACGGGAACGTATGTTTTTCTACAGTCAGCACTACCTTAATGCAGCTGGCTGTTCTTTTGCCGATGCGACTCTGCTGACGGGACCCCTAGGAAACCTTAGTGTTGAATGAATTCGTTTCGAA
Organism: Postelsia palmaeformis; assembly: GCA_037834295.1. NCBI lineage: Eukaryota > Phaeophyceae > Laminariales > Laminariaceae > Postelsia > Postelsia palmaeformis. The sequence continues at coordinate 5,856 of JBBMHQ010072408.1, forward strand.
AACAACGGCGATTCGGTGTTCTACCTAAGGCGGTAGATGTCTGCTGCATGTTTTATCTGATTCACAGTGCTTTCCGGATCGTCATCCCACCTGTTCCGAAAACGCGACCAGAGTATCACCCTCTTGGGGGTGTTCCCTTCACGAAATTGCCGGGAAACATTGCAAGCGCTAGCTCTCGATTCTGTGTATGCTTGTTTGTCGCACGATGTTGAGCGATTTGCTATAAACGAGCAATGTATTCTCAGCTACTGCTTGGCCTTCACATGAAAAGCTGGGGCGTGTCGAATACGCTAGGTTTTGTTGCACAATCGTGGATGCGAGGTCTTTTAGTTGTTGGGACGATGGAGAATAGTACAAGTGAGCAGCTCGGTGTATGCCCTGTTCATCATGCCCTTGGGCCACCTATCCAGGCCAACTACGCAAATAACCCTTTGAAAGGGCAGGGAGACCTTATTTTCTTCCTGAATTGGTTGGCTGCGGGCGTCGGCACCAGCTGAACTGTGGTAGGCCTCGTGATAGGTGCTGTCTCACTAGGTGACTGGTATTTATTACTAGTTTTTCTCCGTAGTATTAAGCGTCACACCCACATAGTCCCTACAACACATTTGTGACCGACTAGACCACGGACTCTACCTTCACGTATTCCATATCAATATTGCTCGATCGTATCAATGTACCCCTATGCCTCCTACTGGACGGTGTCTGGAAGTCCCAAAGTCGTCAACCACGTCGCACCTCAGTAAATATATATGTATCCCTGCCGCATACAGAAGGATCGAGTGAAAGGGTCACCACCGTCTAGCATGCCACAGTAACGCCTTTTTGCTGGGCGGAGTAGTCTGTTTACTGTTGCCCTCGTGAAATTAGACTTGTGCTAGCTGTTGGTAGCGAGCCCTGTGGCAACTCTTAGTCATTGCGTTTCGCAGTCAAATCGACCAACAATGTAGCATACCAGATACAGTGGTTTCGACTCGGGAACAAAGCGACCACAAAAAATCCGGCTGGTCGCTTCTGGTTGTTCGGAGAACTTAGCTCTCACTGTTCCAACAGCTTTCCCGAGCATCGATGCCACTATTTACCCTACAATAACAGTGAGAACAACGCAGCACGGATAACCTCAACTACATACAGTCATCGTCCACGTGCAGCGTGAGAACCGTGGAAGCTCCACAAGCACGAGTCATCAAGGCACGCCAGCGTCGGAATCCCTATTGACCTTGGGTATGCCCTTTCTGATGCTTTCTTAGGAAAAACAATCGTTTTTCAATGAACAATAAACAATACACGCTACACTGAGATACACCTGAGCACTATTGTCTGTAGGGTCCTTTTTATCGGAGAGCTTTTATCCCATCGTTTAGTTTTTCCGGGTAGTTTGTTTTTTCAGATTTTCCTGATATTGTTTTGTATTACGTGACATTTAACCAACTTGATTTTGTGTTTCTTCTGAAGAATTCCACATGACGTAATAGAGCTCCTCCGTATCTTGAAACGTATCCCTAATTATTTTGAAAATTTCTGAAATCTAGAAAAAACGTTCTCAGATGAGAATGGTTCTTAAATTGAAACTTGATACGGGAAGGCGGAGGGATCGTCGTGCCAACCCTACCGATGAGCATCGGCTATCATCCAGTCTACGGTATCCATAGTCCAGCAAAAGTGCGCCGACTACAAGGTTAATCTACGGGACATCGAAAACAGAGGTGCACGTTTGAGTCTCCGACCGATGGAAACTGTATCCAGCGAGGGGCGACTGAAATTCTACCCTGTTGGTTCCTGAAATTTTCCCACGCCACGAGGCACCCTAGTTACAGCGTACAGTTTGGTGTTGGCGTTTTCATATCCACCTTTCTTGAGCTGGCAGGATTCGTTTAGCCAATGCCGTCTCCCCCAGGAGTGAGTGTGTTTTGATGATGCGGGCCGTCCATCCACAGCCCCTGATGCATATTGATGGGGGTTATTTATCTCGCTAGTGCCACCGCTCAAGAATGCAAGCTGTGTATCAGTAACACTCTGCTTCGAACACAAATCTTCTAGCGCGGCACGCCAGGTGTCAAATCGATCGCCTGATTGTGAGCGTTCCAGGCCAGCGCTGGATTTCCCCACCCTCACATTGTGTTGTTAATGGTGTCTGCCTGAAATATCAGCTTTCTGGCGGCGGGAGTCATCGCCACTGTGCCGACCCACTCTCGCTTGAGGGTGGACACCGCTGGCTCAACATACACATCGGTCGAACTCCAATTTGTCGACAAGTACTGTTAGGAGGGAGTGTTGAAGAGTTCACAGCAGACATTCGCGGAGCGATCGGCGGGTAAACATGGGATGGTGTTTGATGAGAGGGCTTCGGCTCCTCTCCCCACGGATCATTCGGAGTTCGACAAGAATGAAGCACCAGGAAATTCGCCGTATAGTGAGTTTGTAGACTCACTGATGTGGCTATCAACCAACAGACTCTGCCAGATATCTCCAATGCATTTAGAGCAGTGGTAAAGGTACTGCGCTGCGCCAACGTTAGTGCACTGCAGAGCAGCACTAAATACCCGTGTGATACACACTAGTTTACTCCGGGTGCGCTTCTCAGAGAGGTACAACAGGATGACTGAGCTCGCAAGTGTTTGCTGATGCGGGCTACGCAAGAGAGGTGGCAAACAGAGGTTGAGTTCCGGGGGGAAAAGTGATGTGTGAGGCTTCTCGTGTATTTTGGTTTTCTCAGACTCAGAAGTGCGTCACGCTCTCCACCATGGAGGCAGAGTGCGTGAGACTTGCCGACGTCATTAACAAAGATATGGTTTTGAGGAACGTCCGGTGTTTCATGTTACCTGTATTCGAGGATATTTAGCAAGCGGTGCAGCTTGCGGAAAACCTTATGGATCAATCCAGTTCCAACAACATCGAGGCGCGACAACACTACCTCAGGGAAGTTGCTGTGAGAGAAGAGATACCTGATTTCGATTACGCGCATACCGTCCCCTCTTTAAAATGCAAATTCCCTAAAACCCGACGCATCAAGGAAAGCTACGTCACGCTGACCACCTGTCTCGTTCTCGCCGCGAACACGGCTGCCGTAAACGACATCGCTGGAAACTCTCTAGCTCCATCCCCGCCTCGCGATGAATTTGTGATTGGCGTTGACGCTGAAACACTGAGTTTCGTACCACGGCAGAAATAATAGCTTCACCCTTTTGGCCCCTGGGTCGATCAGCCTGATATACGAACATAATGGTCAACGCAACAGCAAGAACGGTTTAATTCTAGGAAAAACATCCCCGCGAGATTTTCGTCTTTTTTTTCGTCTGGCAACTGTTCCGAATCATTTGGTTAAGTGTGCAAGCACTTCATGCTGCGCAGCTGAATGCGGTGTGAGCCCGAGAAGGCAAGCCCCGAGAACCGAGTAGCTACTGTGGGGTCTTCGAGATGCACAAGATTGCCCACAGGGGTCAGTGACGAAACCCATACAACATCAGATCGGTCTGGTACTCACGATCTTCATCCAGGCGGTCCACGTTGCCTTTTACGAAAAAGTTGAAAAAGTACCAACACACTCTTGCGATGCAGAGCACATTAAAATCGAAATAAAAAACCAACAATTGTTTTTTTATCCAAAATTTCTAGTTGAAGGGTTCAAACGAGTGTTTCCACATACACAAAGTACCAACCCCGAACTCCGGGCCAGGCGTGTCATCCAGCATACCTCAATTGGGCGCGTTCAAGGAGGCAGGCACACACACATCACGTTTACCCAAGGATCAACACCGTGTGGGAAGCTGGGAGTAGCGAAAAGTCACAAATGTCACTTCAAAAGCACAACTCCTGCGTAGCAATGAAGAATTTGAGTTTTAACCTCCCCGCGACCGATAGCCTGGCCTACTCGCACATGGATATTGCTCTTATCGACATTTTTTGGGAGCAATTTTCGTTGTTCGTTGAATACTCAAGAGCTTGATTCTAGGGGTCCGGTCGCTGTTACTCGATTTTTTTTTTTTCTAAATAATGATACTCGGAAGGCATTGTGATTATAGAGTCAGCGTAACTGGGAACTTCGCCCTGATCGAGCTTTGAGATTGCATCATGATATATTTAATACTTTCTGCTTTGCAACATTATAGTCGGATGAAAGTCATCATGGTTGCAGTGCTGGGTGTAACCGAAATAAGCATGTTTAGTTACGTTTGTGTTGGGTTGCTTAATCTAAGCCTAATTAAATCAACGTTGCCATACTTGTCTGCTGTAGCAGTTGAGCATGCTCAGCTAAGAAATCGAAATTATCTGATTCGAACATGCGTATTGGCCTATTATTGTGTACAAGGTAGTAGGTGCGTACTCGAGCGTCGTGGCACTGTTGTAAGCCTCCGTCAGTGTAATACAAGACGCCCTGCTGATCGTCTCAACAAAATGTAAAGACAAAAGTGACACCCCCCCACAAAATAGCTCCAGAAAACGTCGTTGCAGGTCTGTGAGGCTACCTGGGCGCGAAAACTGTTGTATGGGTTGACGTACCAACATGATGTAATCAGATGAGTTGTACTACAGTATTGAAAGTAGATGGCGATATGAGGCACAACATGTAGATGTGCGGGAGAGTGAAAATTACCTCGGGTGTGATGGGTGATACACCAAAATTTTTTGTTTTGTTTTTGTCAAATCCGCCAGCTGTGGTCTCGACCGATAGAACGGTCGATACTCCATTTTGCAAGCTGCGTTTGTGCGGTGATTGACGCACTCAAAAGCATTTTTCCGGTTGTGCGTCAGCTATGAATTTGACCGGATGAGTGTTCGAGATTCAGGTTTTAGAGCAGCTGCGTGGTACGTGCTGTGCGCAAGCGCAGCAAGGAATTCCTCTTGGCCAATCAATGACGTAGACCACATAATGATTAATCTTCAGGAAAAAATGTACGAGGTGCTTTACGTGGGGCGGTCCATACCAAACATTTTTTTCCGAAGGGGACGCCGTTTTGCTTCGTTCGTCTTTTTTCAGAATTGAAACGTAACATACAGCAGTGCTTCAGAACCGCGCCGCCAAGAATTATCAAAAACCGCTCATGAATGTTTGGGTATAAAATTACCCCGAAATGACACCGACATTTGAAACGAATAAAATGATCCGAATCAACACAAAGTCTAAGATAACGCTCAACGTAAACTTTTTTTTTCGAGACACACATATTTGTACACCGGAGAAGGTAAAACAGAGCCGTTAATTTAGTTCATATCACATGAATACTGCATAATATATGATCATGTCCATACACGACAATACACATATATATCTGGTATAAAAAAAATGTGGAGATTCATTGAAAAACTTCCTTGGTCCACATGTTTGTATCTGAAAAAGAGGACCTGGGTTCAGGTCAAATCCATCTGGATCCGAGACGTTTGTTAACATCCACTTGTGTCAGCTTTGGGTGGAAATCTCCAGAGCGGGATCTGGGGAAAAGTGAGGTTTCCGCCTATTAATAGGTTTTGATTCAGAAGAGAAAAACAAAAAAAACACATACACACATACACAGGATTGGCCCCTGGATGAGATACGTTCAAACATGGTGTAACAGAAAACAACTGACAGTGGTGTCGGCCGCCGAAACATCAACCACTTTCGTCGGGGAAAACATATCTCCGACACAAGGACCAAAACAAAAACTTCTAGCACGATGGATCGACCAGTCTAAAACAGAGCCTTCCGACAGTGTATTGTATGTATATCTTCTGAAAAAGAGTCACCACCTAAAAAATATCAATATGTTGATGTGGAAATCTCGAGACGATGTAATCCCTGGACTGCTGTATGTATTCGTCATTTATTTGTCGCTTTTCATTCGATGCTTGGCGGCAACAGCAGCGCATGGTGACTACTAGAGCATGATTGATCCTCTTTCTTTGTCTCTTTTTCTTTTTCTCTCTCTATTTTTCCCTTCCTTTCTCCCTCCCACTTTCTCCTACAAACAATCGAAAACTTCATGTTACTCCTTCAACCCATGCACTGCATATCGTGATGCAGAAAAGTGACGAGAAAGCCAAAAATGATGATTCACAGAAGACAGACAGGTATATATAGTGCATGATCGGTATTACTACGCGTTTAATGAAGATTGATACTCTCATATTATATGCCGGGATGGCTTGAAGGGTCAAGCCGACAGAGTGGGGAGGGAAGGGTCATGCTCCCTGGCATGATGGGCCCCTATGGACTGACAAAAAATATATATGCCACTCCAACTTTCCACTGCTGTAATCCCCCGCCTGTAATGACGTGTCCCGCCAGCTTCAATGCTGATTTGTTGACCGTAGTACGCACTATAAGTTCGACTCATATCCAAGCAGATCACAGGCGTTCTACTCTGCATACGGATACGATCATCCGGTATAATAGAGACCATACGTATACCGCAAGACATTATCAACTGCACCAATACTATATTCAAGTGAAGATACGGTTGTCTTGTAGCTCATACTTGGGCTCAATTTCAACTAGTCGGAGACGGGACGGAGAAAAGCTGCCGCACGAAGAAGGCGCAGCGCGCCACGGAGCCCTACACATACCGAATTGTAGCCCGTGTGTACACCGTGCAGGTGGCACAAATACGAGCTTCATCGGCCGCGAAGAGCGCTCGCACGAAGCTTATCCGAAAGGGTATTATTTTTCCTGGCCACCGAAAGGCGTCGGAAATATGTGATGAAACCGCAACGAAAACGTTGTTTCCCAGTTTTTTTACCTCGACTACAACTTCTCAAAAAAGCCACGGAAAAGAACTGCTGAAGGAAGCAGGGAGAGGGCGCAACAGCGCTGCAGGCATCACAAAGTGTGGCCCGTGTACACGGCATGCCGCTGGTGCCAAGACGGGCTTCACCGGACGCGAGCAGCGCTCGGACGAAGCATGTAGCAAAATGTATATATTTGTCCCCTGCGCATAAGCAAGGGCCGAAA